>JAQGBY010000532.1:0-42704 GCA_034698785.1 Mycogona germanica | reverse complement strand
TCTAGTTCTAGTTCTGGACCTCCTTAACAAATAGCTCAGATACAACTGGTCATCCGACCCCCGCCATAGGCCCCTCTCTTGGGGGCTGCTTGTGGGTACTAATTGTAAATTGTAAATAGTTGAGTAACAATTTCGTCAGATGACAAAAAGGCTAGCCACGCACACATTGTAGGTACAGTAAACCCTCGATTATCCGAACTAATTGTTGTCAGAGATGGTCCGAATAATCGAATTTCGAACACCCATTTTTGCATGAATTTATGTAAATTTAAATGAAGAGAAAACACAGTAGTACATTCATTTCACATGGTGTTCACCCTTCAACCGGCATCTGACTCGTTCACATCAAATTAAATTTTTTATGACACGTCCGGAAATCAAATGTCAGGATGTTTGAGGTTCGGAGAATCAAGGCTTTACTGTATTCAGCTATTACAGTTCTTCACTGTCAAATTTATTTATGAAAACGAATATTGATCCTATAACATTTTATAACTTGCCATGAAACTGCAGATCGTATTCGTCGTGGGTAACGACACCGCAAGCGATGATGTTGTCGTCGGGTTTGATATGGAAATTTTCGTCGTCTGAATTGTCATCCTGAATGGAGAAAAAGGAAATACATATCACAATAATTCAAATACTATTTTATAGTCCCGAGCTCTCGCTCATCCCATCCCGGGCTACTTGTGAAAATTTGCCCCACACAAAGTGATATTTAAAACTCTTTTATTACGAAAGAGCATCCGAGGTACCGGTGAATGAACACCAAAGCCACCATAGCCATAGTCACAAAGTGTGAAGAAAAAGAATCTCTTGTACTTCCTACAGTGAATCTGAGAACTCGTCTCGTCGTAGCCCAGTCGGTATTGCGACTGACACAGTCGGCGGTCCCGGGTTCGATTCCCGGCGCGGGCTCTCGATAATTTCGATCTCGGGGTACTAGTAAAAATGTGCCCCTCGCATAGTGCCTATGCACCAAGAGGGGTACAGAAAATCCAGTAGTGCAGTGGCTACATGGGAAATAATTAACAAAAAAAGAAGAAAAATATTGGAGACTAGACGCCCCCTCAACTGTGAGAATCCAATTAAAATATACTTTTACCTCGTCTCTTAAAATCAGGTGGGGATCTTCTTCGGCGTGCATTGTGACCACATCAGAAATCATTGGTCCATAATCTGAGTCTGGTGGTGGTGGGAAAACGAATAGATACATTATGGCTACAAATGACGCATTTTTACAAACAGTCGTAATTATTTTATTAAAAAATAAAAATGGCACCGACGTGTGCATGCCTGCTTGCCGATACAGTCATATTTCGGAATCTAAGAAATCCTTATATATATTTTTTTTATCTGCGATATTCTCAAGTCCCGCAACATTGTTGCGACATACAGGATGGCACCGATTTATTTTCAGGCTCCTTTTTCATTTAATATAAACTGGATAAGCGACAAATATTAAATTCGTAGATTGTGATTTTGAGAGAAAGTTTCATGTTTTGGAAAGATTCGACGATGTGAGTGTCAAAATACGAATAGAAGGCGCGGAGGTATCCGAACCCATACAGTACCCTCATCGTCGTAATTATCCAGATCGTACTGGTTGAAATCGTTATCAGCCAACCGTACTGCATTTTCCACGTTATCGTCTTCACCGGAGCTGTCGTTATCGTCGTCGCTGTCAGGTCCGCGTCTGAAAGAACGTGGGGATCGAAATTACAAGAACTGTCACAATCCCACGAACGTGAATCGTGTGCATTAATACAAATAAATTTGAATGTTTAGACTTACCCCTTCACTAGACGTTTCAAATCTTCCTTCGACAGCGTAACCTATAAAAATATAGCAAATTCAATATGCATGTACATGTACTCACCTAGCAACTATGATTGGAATAGGTCTATGCTAAGCTAGAACAATGTAATGTTTCCAATGAGAGAGCCCACGGAGTGTACATTCTCGCCTCCTAAGCTTGCGCCGCGTCTACAGCAGAAGACGTGGACTAGACATGTGCCATGTTTTGGCAATGTTTCCGAAAGAGGGCGCACGACACGTTTATTGGATCACAACCCGTTTTTAACGTATGCGTAGCTATAATGTAGTCTACTCTGGTACGATACGTGCATTTGTGAATGTGAAAGTGGTGCCTTGGCCATCCGAACAGAGTTTAACTTGAGACTCTGAAGTAAGCACCCAGTCAAGTACGGATTAGATGCTGGCTCATGCACACGAGATTAGGCCTAAATTATGTGCCAACTATTTCGGCCTCGGTAAATCACAACCGTTGCTACCTTGTCGGGAATTTCTTTGGTGACTCCTCTTTTGATCCATGCGGCACACGGAACAAAATTCATATTTAGACGTAACTGAAATTAGAATATTTCTAAAAAATAAAATCTTCGGTGACTGATCACTGATAGACTCGCAGTGGATCGTTTTCGTTTTCGGTGTGGCCACGACAAACTAGTTGTATGGTGTGCCGGTAGGTGGCGGCAGCTGTTGGATGGGCTGACGTGCTATGCGGGTAAATATAAGCCAGGGGGAGTTTTTTGTGCAAAGTTTTTTTTTATTTCAACCCCACTTATTTCAAGTTTACAATAATAATGTTAAAGGGAGGGGGGAATTCTCTAAAACTATCAGCCTGTTCAGGCGATTCAAGGAAGATCCTCTGATCGCCCTTCACCCGTCGAACGAAGATATTTCCATTTTCCGGAAAGGCGTGCTCGCAAACCGAAGTCTTTCCGGATATGTCTAGCTTTAAAATACGTTCGACGAGCAAAAGCAGTGAGGTTTTCGTTAATAAATATGTAATTATTGCTGGCCAAGGTTACGTGAATGTTGTCACCGGTTATTCCCTTCAATTTGCCTCTGCACTTCAGCAATCTCTTACGCAGTTCCAAATCTGAGAAGCGAACCAAAATCAGTGGGGGGCAATTTTTGTTATTGATGTTCTGCCGTAGTCGATATATACTGGTGATTGAGTTTTCAACATTTACGAATAGCCGTGAAGTTTTTATAGCAACTATTTATCAAATTAAGAATAACTGATATGTGCGTAAACGTTTAAACACTACATGAAATTTTTACTTATTTAATTGTTCAAAAAAATTGAGTGTAATAAATGTTCGTTCGTGTTATCGTGATGCAATCTGACACTGCCACTCTGTATTTGCCGAAATTGCAGCCAAGACAAAATTATCCTTCATTAAAATAAATAGAAAAAAAACCAAAACGACAAGACCAATAAATGATCAAGTTTATTTATTGCATATTTAAACCCATGTTAAGACAAACTTGAATGATGAAATAATAGCAATTCACAAAATACACTCACAAACAGCATGGATAGAATATACGACGTACAACGTTTTTAATCGGGACAATTATATTATTTCACTTGGCAGCACACACGCACAAACACACACACACACACACACACGAGAAACCTCAAAACAAGAACGAAAAAAAATCTGGTATCTGGTATTCTTGTTTTCATATATATTTTATATATAGAGTAAGCTAGATGGAGGTAGAAAATTCTTGATGAAAAAAGTGGGCAAACCTTCACTTGCAACCAACTTTTTCAACAAACACAAACAATAAGAACACACACGTGATCAAAAAAGTAGGCATGAAACAGGTTTCACAATAACAATTGTTCTTGCATTTCAAATACACGTCACCAGTCCCCCTCGGTGAATACAACGCGTGTGATACAGCAGGAGCCATGTTATTGAAGGTAGTGGACATCAAATGAAATAATAATAAAAATTGATCTTGTTACAGTTTTTTTTACAACTGCCCAAAACGTTCCTGTGTTATCAGGTGATGGTGACATTTCGTGAGTTTTCTAGCGCCAAGTGCACAACTTTTTTTTAAAAGGGGGATGGTCACTACTCACTAGCAGAATTACACATGAGAAAACCCGAGTTCGTACATTCCAACTCGGAATTAAGTAGGTTGTGGCGTAAATATCTAGTTTGGAAAATTGTGGAGGACCATGGGGTTGTGGTGATATTTTGGCATGTGCCGTTCGCCGAGATTATACCTTGTGGATTTATTTAAAAAATAAACACCCTCAATTTTGTTCTAATCGAGCTAGAAAAATACAACCCTGGTGTGTGATTCGTATTTTACAAAGATAATAACGGAACCCCACTAGACCTTGATTTACTCGTCAGATCTCAAGTTATCAAAGTTTCATAAGACGAAAAACGATCCAACTTAAATAGGAAGCGACAATTGATCGGTCCCATCAAGCCTTCCTTGATATGAATCGCAGAAACGAAATGTTGACCCAGTTCATTTCAAAATAACAGAAGCTGTCTCTGTGGAATGTATAGCGCGGGATGTTGAGGTATTCGTAGGTTCGAGCAGGCTTTTTAGGAATGGAATAGACACGGTATAAGCCAAATAATTTGAGTTTCCGAAGAAAATTTGAGCAATCAACAATGGTGCACGCAACTAGCGCATACATGATTGAAACTAAATAGTTAATTTTTTGTTATACTAGAAAATTTTAATAAATAAATAGGGTTCGATTCATATGGAACGAAATGCGGGTTAGAGGAATTTGATGTAGAACTGCTAATCGTATAAAAATACAGTTTCCACCTAATTAAAACTAGAGTTGCATTCTTTTTCAAGCTTTTCGATAATTGTGAGACAACACACCATATACCTAAGACGAAACCTATTTAAATTTACATGTTCAATTTTTCATCGAATAGATTGCAAAGTTATTCTACTAAAAGCAAATAAATTAAAAAAATAAATAATTTAAAAATGAGCCGATGGCTCTCATCTCACCGACGAGTTTGGATTTCTTTCCATCTTATGGGCAGCACATTTCAAAAGTAATTTGCTAGCCAACAACATGGTGGGTGGCAAATCTGAGAGGACGGGGGACGAAGACATGAACCACTACGATGGTCAACATCGGTCACTTAATACAGGCAAGGATCTGTCGCGTAAGACTGAAGTAAAGAAAATAAATAGTCATCAGCAATATTGCTTACGTGGCCACATCATACAAGCTGTTTAAATAGAAATGTTGAGAGCGCGAACTCTGGGACTTGAAATTGCAACCGACAGAGGTCAAACGGACAACCATTTTTTCACGACTATGCACAATGGTATATGTTTTTCTAAAACACTACTATATAAGCGATATATAAATATCTTATTAATAAATAATGCGATTGAGAAAATACACTGTTAAGATGCAATATTTTTTTAACGCATACGTGACGCAGCTATAGCGTTACAAGCAAGCTCGATCAGGTGGAATATCTCGAAAGCACAAGTTTTTACTGGGTCAATTGGTTTCTGCCAAATGCATTTCTGTCCTCCCACATGTGGATTTTTTTTGAACATTTATTTAAATAAAAATGTCACAATTTTCATACTGATATAAACTTTCATATTAATTATAAATTTCCTAACGCATGTACATGTATTTATAAAATTTTGATCATCTAAAATCTAAATAAAATAACTAGGTTTGAATTTTGTAAAAATCCATCTCGACCAATCAAGACACACTTAAAAAAATATATAAATTCGGAGGACTGACTTAATCTTGAATGCATGTATGCCACCCCCCATGTGACTCTCATTTGGCAGAACCAAAATATTGCCCAATAAATACCAAGTTTTTGAGGATTTCCACAAACAACGTTAACGGATACAGGTATATCGTATAGACGGAACAACAAGATATCAATTTTCAACAGTCAAATTGTATTCACTGATACCATCGCTTCAACTAAAAATCAACAGCGGAGAGGGATGGGATCATCTCAAGATGGGATTTTGGTCAGGGGGTCACGAGTATACAAAAAAACATGGCTTTCAATTATTTTATACAAAACTTCTTCACACACTGATACAGTATATAAATGAAAAGGAAAAAAAAACAGATACACTGTTAACCCAGGTAACCGACACTCTCTGATCAACACTATATAGAAAATGTCTTTCGGGTGACAGTTCACGTCTCACGCTCATATTATAAATGGGTAAAAAGACGTCAAATGAAATATTTACTTTTTAAGAGATACAATATTTTCATATCAAGTAGCGCTTGCATGAAAAATAAAATTCACAAGTGGGGCATGGGCAAACATATGGGAGACAACTTCTACAGGCAAGGATTGATAATTTCAATTTCTTTCAACGGAGAATACTGTTTTTACGTAGCGAAGGAAGCGATGTCACAACCACAGATGTACATGCAAAAGAACTGTTACACGACAGCGGTGTTGCAGTCGCCATGACAACAATTTTGATGCGTCACACAATTCACGGAATTAATCTGCAAAATTGTCACTGCTTGTACCATGAATCTGGCACTTGGGGTTTCCCCAAAAATTTAAAAAAAAATTTAAAATAACAAAAGGAGCAACTGGAAGTTAATTTTTGTGTATGGTGCTTGGTACTTTACCACAGATCAATTGGAGAATTTCACTCGATTATGGTTCGAAATCAAATGACGAAGACAAAGTGATCAGCCTAACAACTAATCGGCACACACAGAAATAACTGTTAAAAATGAGTAGAACATGTATCAACACCATATTTTTTTTTTCTTAAAAATTGTAGCGCTAGATAAAAAGTTGCATAATTCGGTGCCAATAGGGGCCTGCATTGTTGCTAGGGTTGGCTGAATCGTCAATTTCGAAAACTCAGTTGTACTGTCAAAATAATTTTCAATTAGAAACGATGGAAAAACGACATTAAAAAAGACTTTTTCCATCACAGATGGATTTTTTGGTTAAACATTTTGTTCGTTTGTTTCTGCCTTCGATCAAAAGAATCGAAACTGAAATCATCGACAATGTCATGTAATTCGATTTGCCAACCCATATTGTTCCACCAAGACACGTGAGCACAGGCAAAGGGGCGATACACATTTAGTATTTGCCAATTTCAAAACAGAGAAAAACATTGCCGTTACATGTATAACTAATTATGAGAGTTGAACGTGTCGCCGCATCGAGTACTCACAGATTCGCAATTTTGGGGGAAAACATTGTTAAAAAAGCTGTTATAAAAGCTACTTCTACTATGTTTTTGATGTTATGATTGATTGATACAGCTTACACTTTTCTTTCATACGATCCGTAAAAATATTACAGTACTCATTTTTGCCAGATCACCATTGGGGGACTTGGGTCTATGAAAGAGGCATCGTGATTAAAAAAGTATTTTTGAAATTCTAATATTCAAATTCTGAAATTTTGTATTTTTTTTTGTCCAATCAACAGTAGTCAACCGCACGACAGGCGTTACATCCCCTCATGGTGCTTAGGCACTATTCGAGGGGAGAGCCCGCGCCGGGAAGCGAACCCGGGACCGCAGAGCCACATTCAGTCGCTAAACCAACTGGGCTACGACGAGTCGTACCAAGCAGGACATTTTAATTTTTTGATCCGGTGTCGTCCACAGGCACATAAATCACCTCAAAGAAACGGTACAAAAAATTATTTTCTTCTAATTAACATTTTTTTTCCAAACGTGGGGGTCCAACATTTTTTAAGAACACCTTTTTTGCAGGTTAACTTGAAGTGGAAGGCATGAATAATGAATTATTTCAAGAAGTAACAAAAACGGAAATCGTAGTAACAACTATACCAACAATTTCATGTAATACATCCTCAAAATTAGTAACATTTAAAGTTTCAAATTTAATTGTTTCATTTTTCAAGTGACACACAAATATTTTCATTAAAATTTCGAGGAAGCGTTGAACATTTTTAATTTTTAATGAGAATATTAACCACAGTTGTAACAAAACCTACTGGAACATTCTAGGACAATTAATGAGTCGATAATCGAATTTTTTTTAAATCAAAAAGACTTGTTTTGTCACCAAAAAGGCACTAGTGATGGATATCTCCTGTGCAGTTGAATTAAATTGTGTAAATAATGACAGGACATTGTTTCAAATGGTTTACATAGCAGAAAATCCCAAAGTACAAATCTACTACTACCGAACATTATTGTGAGTGCAGTTATTGCTGTTTGGATTTACTTAAATTGAAATCCGTTTAGAGCAAAGATCATGCTTTTTTTTAAAAATTATGTGGTGGAAATGAATGAAATTTCAAAATTGTTTGGGTGACGTACACAATGTACGACCTTGGCCATTTTATGAGTTTGTATCCAGTCAGTTCACCAACCATTTCAACCAGTCCAAGAACCATTTAAAATTTTAATGAATTCCACTTTCAAGGTAGCCATCATGGCAAGGCAGTCACTTGGATTCAGTTGTTCCCATATAAAATCCCAAACTACAGTACACGCTTACATAGAACAAAATTCCAAAAAAAAATTCTAGTACTCCAAATTATACTTGTACCAGTACTGCAAATAATCAAAAAAATAATTTACGAATACAATAAATTAACACAATAAAATTAATTTAGTCGCAATAATTTATTTTTTGAAATAAATAAACTGTTCCGGCGGTCAAACAGTTGCAAACAAAATGCAAATGTTTCGTTTTTTAAATAAACGTTAAATTAAAAAAAATATTGGTTTATTTGTTCACATTTTATGAACTTCAACGAGCTTCCACACACCAGAACATTCTTTTTAATTAAAGAATGACCAAACTTTTTTCGAAAATCGAATACATCAACTTAAGAAGGTACCATTTGCAGAAAACGTTAATTGATGCATGTTGAGAATGGCGCAAGGTATTCTACTCATCACCAGCAGGCATTACAAAAAAGAAAAAATGAATGTTTCAAATCATTTAATTCTTTAAATTTGACAAGTTATAATTAACGAAATAAAGATACACAAGATTAAATTAAAACAACTTGGCTGGTCAATTAACTTTATTGTACGACAAAAAGAAATCGAATCGGGAACAATTTTATTTTGCCTGTTCACAAGAGAATATTTTAACACCTTGGCAATCGTTAACCACGCAACACACAAAACGTTGGCTGCCTATCAATAAATAAATTTGTTCAGCACGGCCAAATGTTTTGGAACAATAATTCAATGAAGCCCCAATTCAGTCTGAAAAGTTTTAACTATTGTTTCTTACTTCATAGGAGGCACAATTTGCCACTAATCTCAAAAGGGGAGTGTCGTTATCCCGACCTGTCACAATCCAACAAGAATGCGACATGAACGAAACAGGATTTAAATTCCAACATCTTCGGGAATCGTCTTACTAGTCCACCACAAATGATATTGACAACTCTAAAATATCGAATGACATGAACGGGGGAGAACACTAGACTAAGATCAAACAGTTCTTTTGTGCTCTTGATTTAGAGAATTCAGTGCATGGCCTGCTCCTGTGTGTGAATAGGTCAATTGCCGAAAATGAGAATCATTTGCTGACATTGACGATATCATAAATTGTCACTTGCGTGAAATAATTTTAAAGAGGTAAAAGTTTAGCGCGGATGACTTTGTCATTCCCAATAGATAATTGCTCGCAGTTTTAGTACATGAAAAAAGAGAAACTGAACATTATTCATCCAACCATGACACATAAATAAATAATAAAAAAAAGGTTTCAGATTATAAATAAATATATAAATAAAAATGGGATGGGAAATGGGACATAAGTTTCTCTTTGAATGGACAGATCGAAAACAACACCGTCGAGCTTCAATCACTTTTCTGATTGAATCTTAGGGGAATGTGTCGGGGGCGACCGCTTTTTCAATGGTTGTTCTACGAGTCGAATGATGGGTGCAATTTATTTCCAAAAATAATTACGTATCTTTCTCTTCGTTTTAGGAAAAACATTTTTGAATTTCAATTTTTAGACAGGTCGCTCAGAGGACCTCGACAAGCACAATTCAAACGAAGAACTCGGGAAAAATCGAGTTTAGGAGTCCTAGTCCAGCCAGCGCCGCTGGACCGACAAGTCACGCGTGCTAGGTTAGGTTAGAAATGTAGTGGACATGGAAAGAGAAGCTCCACCTTTGTCAAATTGGGGGAAAGGAATAAGTAACGGGTCGATGACGAAACAGTAGGGATGAGATCAACAAAAATAACGTAACAAAAAATAGTGAGCACCAACTACATTCTATACACGTGCATTTTTTCATTTCAAAAATTTCGGAGCATTTTATTTGTTAAGTAACAATTTCTCAATTGTTATAAACAAGCGCTATTAATTAGTTTATTAAAAAAATCACATGACCATATTGAGACTGGAATTTTCAAAACTCGCAAAATTGAATTTTTTGAAAATGAAAAACATGTAAAAATGTAGGCAAGAGGGAGAAATAAATGGGGGTCACAACAGTTTGCACTTATTCCTATAGTCGTATAAATTGGAACTCGGAACGCGTCCGGTGTATTTTGGCACCAGACACACCAAGTGGAGGGATAGGAGAATGAAAGGCGAGGAGGGCAAAAGAGGAAACGCACGACCTGTGTGTGTCAATGGACAACCGGATTAATGTATCCAAATATTGGTCATGCAAAAATATAAAAAAAAAAAGAATGTTCGGTTTCACACAACACACACACAAAAATGTCCTATATTTATATTAAGACGACTAAACGCGCGTCAATAGTTAGAAGGGTCGCGGAATTTGAGGAACGAAGACTGGTTATGATGAGCAAAAAATCGGCTGCTGCCTTAGTACCTGGAAACGTGGTATCATGTACATTGAGTTTCAAAAAAATAATTGTAATAAACCATCGTCGAATAACATCAATGTATATAGATATTTTTTGGGCGTTTCACTCAATTAAAATTTTCCTTTATAAGATGAATGGCTATACTGAGTTCGTAGAAAATGCAACAATAATTTATATGTCGTATAATAATAATAATTTTACTTTGCTTAAATATAGAAATAATGAGTGGCTGATTTGTGTATTTAAAAAAAAGTTTAACGAAGGTTCTATCTAGGTATGCGATGGTGTAGGGGAACTAAATATATATAAATGTAGTGGCATGAATGGTGAACACACAACGCACTATATAGCAGCAGTCAGAAGAAATGATTGAGGGGGGAAATCGTCCATCGTCAACGCCAAGAGAAAAGAAAATAAAGCGTTCTCTTTTTGGAGCTCCAAGGTGGAGATTGGACAATCTTCTGACACCCTGCCCATCCCGGCGGTATCGACCTTCAACTCGAGGGTCTCGGTTTAACGGTCCGTTTCAAGATCCCACGACAGTCTTTGATTTTCCGTGGATACGCACATACACAGTTCGAACCAACCGACAGATGACAAAGTCACCGATTATCAAGGATGGCCAGCAGCCTCGCCCGAAAAAAAAGTCCAACCAGTTGGCCTGTCTCTCGCGCACGAACACTTTGCATTTCCTAAAACATATCCCAAACGAAATAAGATAGTCTTTATGTAATACGATGTGGAAATCGTCCTGCATTCAATTTTATTTTTTTTTTAATTCCAAAGGAGGGAGAAAGAAAGGAAGAGGTATTGCGGGAGAAAACGGTGGGCGCGCGTCCCAATCGACAGCTGACGTCCCGAAACCGACCGCCGTCTACACTAACGCGTCATCGGAATGGAGTCATCGTTGCTGCCACCGCTGCCATATTGTCACTACACATGGCAGAAAAACATCAGCGCGTGGTTGTCCACCCATAACACACGCGCGTCATCAAGAGAAAAACGAAAAGGAAAAAAAGAACACGGGTCACAGAAATGATCACGTGCACACGCGCGCCCTCGACATTCTCTCCCGAAAGAATAACACATTAGACTATATTAAGTGGGGTTTGGTTCTAGACGGGGGCCGCCATTAATGCGACGCGACCGCCAGCACGGCAGACTCAACATCCATCTCGTCGGCGGCGGCGTTAAATGGCCTAAGGGACAATTGATCTAATCCAACGATCACGGTGGAGGTGGTCGCGATGGGGGAGGTGGGCATCATCAACCGGCACTTGGCGCGCAGCAGGCTTCCGGGGCTGGATTGTGGCGGCAGGCTATCGGACAAGGCGGCCTCCAACTGATCCAGCCCGGTCTTGGATTCCACCGGCTTGCACAGGTGGCACGGTTTGATCATGCGCAGATCGATGAGCACCTGGCCGTTGGGACCCTTGAAGACGGTGCCGCAGCAAACCTTCTCCCTAACAGACGAAAAATAGCATATTAGAATAGATGATAAAAGAAAATACATTTTTAGAGCAATTTCTTAAACCTTTTCTCCAATCAACTGTAGTCAACCGCACTACAGGCGTTCTGTATCTCTCATGGAACCCGAAATTACAATTAACGATTAGAAATAAAATTCTTAATTTGGTTCGACCAACTTTTTTCTAGAACTCGTCAACGGTTATGATCAGTCACACACTTATGAACTAGTGGCACAAAAATAAATAACATGTTTGACGAAAAGACTTTCCAGCTTCCTAGCCTCAAGTCAACCCCCCCCCCACCAGTACCTAGCCTATGCATGTCCGAGGTAGGAATCTAACGTCTCCTGATATCGTAATCCCACTAGCCACTACGTCACTCGACACCTCTAATAAGTCGCCAAGCGTTTCCTTTTAATTGGTGTTACATAAGAATAGATGTACCTCAAAGATTCAGGATGTGCGACAATTTGATGAGTGGCACATCCGCGACAATGAGGAAATTTATATTGGCACTACGGTATATACGTCCATTGGGTCAACAGAAATGGGATATTTTCTACAGACATCCGATAAGGACCCTGTGCCAAACTTTTCCCGTTCCTTCGTCACATCTCCCAAACACGCATGCAATCTCAGAACGGTGGATTTAATTACGGAATGCTACTCACTTTTTCCAGAACGACATGTCCAAGATGGCGCTGATCTTGGTGGAGCCCCTGGTCTTGCGGTTCTTGATGGGTCGCGCCTTGGCCTTGGAGAAGACGGGAGCGGATAACAGGGAATCGTCGGAGACATCGCTGGGAGCCGGACTGGGCGCCAGACTGGCCGGCATGGACAGACCACAGGAAGACGACTGGTCGCTGTGACAATCCTCGCCAACTGGCGTTACAATTAGAAACGGAATAGTTAGTATTGGTTACTCGGTTATCAAACACAGATGACAAAACGAAAACTTGAATACATGAATTGAATTAAACATTTAAATTCCAAATTCGCACCTAACAATTTTTTTTTAATATTCACTGCAGTCACTGCACTACAAGATTTTCTGTGCCCCTCGAGGTGAGGGTGACATTTTCACAAATGCCCCGGGATCGACTAATCCATTGTCCGCGCCGGGAATCGAACCCGGGACCGCCGAGCCAGTCAGTCGCAATACCGACTGAGCTACGACGAGTCGCAACAATCAAAATTTAAAATAAACTGCACGAAGCAAAAATGTATTAACATATTTTTTAAAAGGCACCGTACTTGTAACGTCGTCGGATAGGTTGTTATCCTGATTGGTTTCAGGTTTCAGCCGATTGTTCAGGTTCCTTTTGTTGGCCAGACGCTTGAGTGCCTTGGACTTGCTCTTGTACTTCATCATCGACTTGGTACCCGGTCCGGCCCTGGCATCAACAACCTGTTGAACAAATAAAGTCCAAAAAATTATGGAACACGAAAGAACACCAATCTTTGCCCGAAACTGTGTTAAAATACGGAAGCTATGAAACCGCCATAGATTTTATTTCGACTTGTACTTCAACTCCTATTTCCCCAGAGTTTGTCGTTAGTGGAATGGCTTTAGCGAGTCACAAGTCAAAGGCCTGTTAGGATAGGACAACCACACCTTGTTCTTAACTGATCGTTCGACCCCGCCATAGGCCCCATCTGGGACTACTTGTTGTGGGTGGGTACATATTGTAATTGTAATATTTAATTTTTAATAAAAAAATTCTGAAGAGATATTCAATAAAATAAAAAAATAATGAGAATAGGTAGTCTTGAATATTTATAATAAATGGCAAGTTGTACCCGGGACAGCGCCTGCCGAAACAAGACGTGACAAACTCTTCAAATAAAATAATTGCATAACTACTATTTAATAAGAATAAACTAAAATAAAAACTACTGCACTGTATATATATATATTCAAGACGTTCCATTCTCATTTTTATATTTCAAATGACAGCATATGACAGATTTAAGGGACATGTCTGTATCTGCCTGCATGTTTTTACAGCCAGCCTTCAGAAGCGTGAGGTAAACAACGCCAGTGTTTTTCATGGCGCTTGCCCACGGATTTACTAGTTTGAAACCACATGTTTTGTTAGGATTGAACACAGAAGGGGGACCTAGTGCGCATGCGCACTTGGCTCTCCAACCCCTAGATAGCTGAGCAACTGCCCCTGAAAATGGACGCATCCGAAAGCTAGCTTGGGCATTTTGTTTATTGTTTAAATCTTAGTCCAAAAGACAGATGATGATCGCAGTGGTGTGCGTCAAACCGGTACTGTGTACCTTGGTAAATATTTGATTAAATTATTTTTTAATCATTTTAATTTTCCTAGGGAGATGAGGATGTGGGAGGAACCGATGATGTAAGTGTAAATCGTCATCGTTCTTGTTTTTCGTCAGTTGCAGTGGTTTTCATTTTAGTTTATTCTCAATAAATAGGTATGCTATTATTTTATTTGATGAGTGTCACCTTTTTTTCGACAGGCGCTGTCCCGGGTATTACTTGCTATTTAGTATATAAAAAAAGCAGGGAACAGATCACCAGTAGGACAGCGAGCTGTGAATTAGCATCCTTTAAAAACAAAAATTGTAAACGTTAAACAGGCCCATGCTTGACATTAGAAGAAACAACTCAAGTTATAAACATGCGACAGCCATCTTGAATACCTCTTACAGATTTTTTTAGAAAAGATACACTTACGTGATGCCAGTCCCGCATGGTGCCGGGCGGTAACTTGCGCCAGCGCTTGACCAGCAACACACATGCATTGCAGATCTCGCCGCAGCGACGAGAGGTGAGTCCGAAGCAGCGGCCGAATTCGGCCTCATACTTGTCGCTGCAGGTGAAGCGGGAGCTGGACGACTTGGCCTTGCAGATGCAGCAGCCGTCCAGGGAGCGGTACACCTTGGGCTTGTGAAAGCTGAACATGGCGGACTGCCGGGCTGGCGTTCTTGGGAATTCAAACAATCACGATCACCTAGAGCGGGGAAAAAGCAAACAAGGAAAGCGTCATTAGACTAAGTTAGACTGTACACACATCAGACAGCAATATCTAACCTATTAAAAACGCAACTACATGTATCATGAAACCCAACCAACACATCACACGATCTGTTCAATTCATTGCAAACTGGCTGATCATTCAGGTTTTCATGATTCAATGGGTGGGTACTGTTTTTAATTGAAACTTTTTTATTTATTTTTAATTCACTGTAGTCAACTGCACTACAGGATTTTCTGTACCACTTCTTGGTGATTTCTTTTTATAATTAGTTACGCAGGGTGAAGACGCCCAACAACATCTATCGTAAAATCCTAAAATGTGGATAAATAATCGAAGAAAATGCGGACGAACTCATACTTTAAATCCGTAAATCCCACAAAATTGGAATTGCTCAACAATATCAAGCCTCCTCAACAGGTTGAGAAGTGTGACGAAGTATCGATTCCACAATCTCAACTCTCACGACTCGTCGTAGCCCAGTTGGTATTGCGACGGACTGTGGCTCGGCGGTCCCGGGTTCGATTCCCGGCGCGGGTTCTCCATTATTCGATCCCGTGGTTCTGGTGAAAATGTGCCCCTCAAATAGTGCCTAAGCACCAAGTACAGAAAATCCTGTACACTACAATGAATAAAAAAAATTAAAAACACTGAAGATGGGATTTTTTTAGCACGGCTCAAGTGTGCAAATCTTACGAGACCAGATCAATCTTCATCCAAGGTAAAATGCAGGTCAGGGACTCGCGAGTGAGCCAAGTTTTTGAGCAATGCGTTGCCCCGCCGCCATAACTGTATCGACGCAACAACACTGCAAAGGGAGCAGCACCCTCACATTATTAGAAGAGATTACGCAAGCGCTCGCGGATCCCCAGTTGCTAAACAGTTATTGGCTTCACTCCACAAATCAAGATTTCATACTAGACATTTGGCAAGTACGACCTCAGAGGGGTACCAAAAAAATGTCATAGGATGTCTATCGTCGAAAGGAGACACTACTTGCTCTAGTCTCGAGAACCGTAATTCATTGAAGCAAAAATTATTTTCTATTTAAATATTATTAAGTCAGGAGATCAATAGCTAAAAGTGATTGTATGGCATAAGCCCGATTTATTCCACTTCAAAGCAGTCTTAAACTTTCATGATAAGAAAATATGTAGTAGAAAAAAATTCTAAGACAAAACATTTATTTTCTGACATGAGTGACAGACTACATACAGCTAATAAAGCCGTTAGGGCGAATACGCTGTTGGACCTCCTTAATCAAATATGTCAGGACATACAGCTATTGCCAAAAGCCGTTAGCAATGAAATGGCTACATTCTCATGTACGATCGGTTTTTAATGTTGTTTTGTACGAAGTAGTCATCAGTAAAATAAAAAGGCAATCAATCACCCGTAACTCGACAACACGTTAGACCAAAACTGAACCGACGACTCGTGTAGGTCAACAAGTGAATTGTGAAATCGTAGAGAAACCACAATAAAATTACACGCAACCGTTGAGCGATAAGTGTTCTGCTGAAGCAAAATGAACAAGTGCCACGTAGCCAAAATAAGTTGTCCCTTCAACGTCTGAGCTCTTACGTATTTCCCCCTACACAGTTATATATATGTGCGTACATTTTGCCAGGAAATGCATCAACATCTCCCGCCTCGGAGCATCCAAGTCGCATCTAATCACATGGCAGAACCGATTTGGGCTCGAACACACAACCTTCTGATACGCTTATTCGTACTAGACCAACAGGGAAGTGTAACAACATTAACTCCTAAGTTATCCGGCGTCGATAAACACGATATTCCTAGTTCCAACCATCATCTAGGTAACCCCAACCAGCGAACCAGAACTGATAATATAAAAAAAGTGCAAAAACGAAACATTTTTCGAAAACTTGACAAATAACAAACAAAAAAGATTATCGGTCATTGACGGTCAACCACACACGCTTATCAATGTCAAAGAAAAAAACAAGATTAAAAAGCCTAACAGTTGTAGAAACATGAAAGCGTCTCCCAACAATGCTTTGAAATTTTTAGTGCCATAATCACCAAAAATAGTAAAAACAAGGAGGAATAGTCATTGGAATTGAAAATGTAGATTCACATTGGATTCTAACAGTATCCTGTGAACAAACGAGTTACTTCACTCACCCAGACATGACACCAGCTCAACAAAAGAGAAATTTCATCTTTCAGACGAACACTTGTGACCTTACACTCTTGACAGTGACGTGGGACACTTTGCGGGGACAAAATGTGCAGTGCCCCATTCTGACGAAATTAGCCTATTGACGAAACAGCGCACCTACCCGGCCTTTTGCACGTGCGCAGCAAGGCCAGGGTCAAAATTCAGGTATGGACCCCCCACCCCGCGTCACCCCAACGAGGAAAAACGAAATATCTCCTCCACCCTACTATCAATAACCTTTTGGGCGAGCTAGTGACACCTCGCCGAGGACATCGATAGTCTCAATTAGGTATACCTGTACCATTTCTCTGACGCATTGGGCGGTTTAGCAGTGCGTGGCCTGCAGATTGTAAGGGGCGCTGCCTACACATGAGGGACATGAGGAGTGCGCTCCATTTTCACAGTCTGCGATCCACCTGAACAATAATCCACAAGAGGCGTAATGATAGATAACGGACAGCACATTGAAATTGGGAATCACATAGGTCCGGGAACTCCGGCCTTTTTGTAAATTAGCAAAATAATTAAAATAAAATTTTAAAAGTATACATTCAAACGGTCAATGATGATCGTACAAAAATGCGTATACGGCTTTGAAGCATTCGCATTGGGAATGTGCTTATTAGCAACTGCTGCAAACAAATTCGTCTGGGATCTAGCCCTCCATTTCCATGGCTAGTCAGTCTGCAGTGCACCGGCAAAAACTGACGCGCAATAAACACGACCTGCGTCGCAGAACCACGTACATCGCAATAAGCACGACCTGTGTCGCAGAACCAACCACGCACTGAGAGAGCTGCAATGCAAATGACCCAACACAGCTGGATTTCGAAAAAATTTCACAACATGTACTCAAAACTGGAGCATTTGGGAGGAGATAGAGAAGTCCGACTCCTTTCCACAAAAGAACTACATATTCGAAAAGCACATTCAAGAACACAGGGGATCTGGGGAGGAGATGGTGTGTCGCTGTCGCTTGTATGTTCGCGTGTTGCACCGAAGAGCGGTCGAACTGCGCATGTTTTAAGTGCATGTGAACCACCTTTGGTGGCCCCTCTACGACGCAGGCGCCCGCCCAACTAGGCGATGGACTGGGACAGTACCGAGAGGGGGGACAAGGTCTTCGTCCCCGGCTCCTGCGTACATGGAACCGCGACCTTCAACACAAGCCCTTGATACGATTAAGCATAATATGATAAAAACCGATAGAGGTGCCTGGTGCGCACCCATCTCT
The DNA here is from genome assembly GCA_034698785.1 of Mycogona germanica. NCBI lineage: Eukaryota > Metazoa > Arthropoda > Diplopoda > Chordeumatida > Chordeumatidae > Mycogona > Mycogona germanica. The sequence goes on along the minus strand of JAQGBY010000532.1, from coordinate 24,182 downwards.
CAGTCTCACCAGCGCGGAGCACGTGACCAACCACCATGCTGCTGCCCCAATTTGGTGGTCGTGGTTCTCGGGTCCAGGTTCGTGCGCGAGCTGCTGTGCGCTCAACTTTCATGTCATATGCGCGACATCCATTCGATGGTGGAACCTCGCGCCATAAAAGTTATGTCAATGTTGAACACGAACATCGAACACGTGTGGTGTGGATAGGAGTCGCCCAGGGTGAACATTTGGCACGCCAAACGTCATTATAAAACAGTATGCTCGTTTGGGGGCTGCTGTCAATCTTGGACATTCTGTTAAAAAATTTGGTTTAAGGAAAGGTCAAGATACTTAGAGACCAAATAGATCCCACAAACAGATATAATATATTAGCATGAACATTGAAACTTTAAAATCACCATGTAGAATTTACTTATAAAGACGTTATGGCGTTCAGACCAACAGGTGGTTATGAAATTCTAGTTATGCTTGCATAGCTAGCTAAGTCACAAACCAAACATTGAACTACCTCTATTCCCCCATTAGAACATTATTGCGCAAAAATAAACAAGTTCATATGGAACTGCTTCACGAAAAACAAAAGCAAGTTCGGAGGAATGACATCGCGGTCTATTCAACTTTTCCTTTCTCGCTGAAAGGCAAGGGCAGACAAAAACTAATAAAAAAGAACCACGTTCGCAGAGTTAACCCAAACGGGGCCTCCCAGGAAAATTTCCCCGCAACATTTCCATTTCTAGCGGATAAGGCAGGGGAGGGAGGAGAGAGGAACCCCGCCGCTCGAGGGTGCGAGCGCGGGGCAGAGAAGGGAGGAGAGGGGCAGTGCCCTCTCGGGGGGCGACCGTGGCCACGAATGAACGCGTGTGCGGTGGGTGGGAGTGACGTCACCGTCCGAAACCTGGTCGCCGACTTTTATCGGAATTCACCTGATCGGTGCCAAAGACGGTGGGGCCGCCTGGCGGTGGCGACCGGCTGAGTAAAAAAACCGATCGTTAGCTCGAGACAACGAATGTGCCAATGCCAGACGACTTTCCTTCGTGCTTGTGTCAAAAGATGGGGGCAGCATCAATATTTCGATATACGAGTAAATTATTAAAAGGATAATTTAGGACAACTAACAAGGGAGAAAATAAATTCAGTGTTGGTCGCTAAATGGCGCTCGAGCGAAACAGTCGAGCATGTTACATTTTCCAGTAGTCCGGAAACCTTGAGAAAGAAACTCACAGCTCAATTAATCATTAGCGTGTCTTTGAAGGCATTGATCAAGTTTCAGATTCCATACTCATTTTGTCACAGAATACTGTAATTCAACACGAAACAACAAAACTCAGAAATCGTGTTTCGATTTTAAAAATTAATCGTTACTGTTGTCGTTACATGTTCCAATAATAAGAAAGGCAGGACAAAAAGTGGCAACAATTTATTTGCAATGGGCAGAGCAGTGAAGGCCCAGCCATAAACCAGCCAGGAGGGCACATAAAAAATATGCCAACACCATTGAGATTGAAGTGAGCAATCGAATGTAAACAAAATTCGAGCATCTGCCAACTTGATCATGTTGTTGGTGCGCGATGGGGTTACGTCAGGTTGTTGTCAACAATAAAAACAAGTTAAACAACAGAGTTCACAACACTCGTGGGATAGTGTAATTCGCAATGTCAACATCACGCCGATCAGGTGTGCTTATTTTCTCATCGATTAACTGACGATGCTGGATCGACCATCGTTATAAAATTATTTCTATTCATTGACAGTCAGCGCTACAGTGTCATAGTCGTCTCACCTTGGGGATCGCAATACAAGGTCCGCTTCTGATTTGCAAAGTGAACTAGCCAGATCTGGACCATACAAAGTCCATACCATTCCAAATGTGAACCAAAATCTATTAGAGATAATAATTATCAACTTGCATTTGGATATCAGCAATTTCTTCTTTTCTTAGATAGGAATATAATTGGATAGAAAGGAAAACACAATAACATCACATGCGGCTTAAACTCCAATTTTCAAAAGATTTTACAGGAGGTGAAGAAATTGAACTCTTGTCAACAGTCAACACCAATCTTATTTTAGATTTTCGGGTACAGTAGTTCACATTTGAGGTTATGATCAAGCTTGTTTTCAATACAAATCACTAGCTGTTCCACTGTTCTACAAACTCAAGGAAGTGGGATGAAATGGTGGGAGGGATTATACATCGATGAACTTGCGATATACCAGGAAATATTCCGGGTAAACAATCCTGTGCGGATGAGATTGAACCCAGCACTGGCGAAAAACACACCCCACACACATCCATCAAGATGTCCCAGAACATGTAAACATGGTTAGGAACATAATTCCTTTGTCTTTTGTAGCCAACAAGTGCGAATTGAGATCGGAGGTTTATAACCAAGGCTATGGGTGAAGGACATCCACGGATTCCAGAATCAGTCACTTCTGCATGTAAATTGAATAATGTAGGCGAAAAATAATTGTGAAGAGGTCCAGATTCTCAGTGTCCCCAAAAATTGGTCTACAACAGCTAATGTTGATCAATTCTGAAAATTACATAATGACTAATTAGAGCGCGAAAATAGATAAAGACGCAGATGGCACAATTTAAACTTGTGAAAAAAGGGCATTTGGAAATGATCTACTCTGCCAAATGGCTACACTCATGAATGAACATAGTGTTGCCCAATTGATTATTAAGAATAAAATAAAACAAATATAATGAAAAAAATTGGGATTCAGAGACCAAAATTGATCAAGTAAATTCGCCACATACTCGTAGTTTTTTTGCAAAACTTCTGAAGTCTGCATCACCTTGGCACGAAACGTTTATTTGACCATTAGTAGGCAGGTCGGCCTCCTCATCGCTCGTTCGCTGACCGCAACGACGACGACCTTCATCGGGGGGAGACTGTCGTCCACCACGCCACATACACACACCAAACTGACCGCAACGGTGCTTCCAACTATACCGTGCAATACCGCTACACGTATTTATATTGGTTGTCCGCAGCAGCAATGGCTATTGGTTGGCCCAATAAAATCGGAGGGAGACGAGCAGAAAGAGATAAAACGTTAGGACGAGGACGAAGTCGATAAAAATCTAGTAGGGGACCGACAGACGGACGCGTCAGGAATAGCAACTTTGTGAGCACGGTCGTTGCACCCCAAATAGTCAGAGCAACACTGGTTGCGTCGACAGTAGGAATGGACAAATTTGAATCTAATCCCCGGACGTCTTTACAACTGTGCTACCCCAGACTTCATTCAATTTTTAGTGGTCGACATCCTGAATCCATTGTTGGTCAAAGTCAAATCCAGTCGGTCTTATCTAAAACTGATTTTTGGTTTACCACAGATCTAATGCGGACACAATGACAGACATAATGCAATGCGGGAACAGAAAACAGTTTTCTCAGTTACCATAATTATTGAAATTTTACTCTAAATCGTTAACGAAGGAGGGAAGGGTATCCTTGACAGCTGAACACAGTGATCAGAAGGGACGCACTCAAAAATGATTGCGGCAGCGTAATGGAATGAACAGAAAGCTGGTTAGAATGAGCAAAAACTTCAACCCCTCACCATGCTCATCACCACAAGGCACAACTGATTTGACTCCCCCGCCATCAAATTGAATCGTGGATGGAATAGGACTGCTCAAGATCTAATTCAGACAGATGGGGGATGAAGTGAAGGAGGTGGAGGAAGGGCGGTGCGTGGCCATTCGAAGATGTATTATTCATGGCGAAAGGCCCCCGACGGGGCTCAAGCATCGAGCCAGAAAGCGCAAACCCGGCGCGAGACCCGCCCCGAAACCAGCCACATACAATTGTGCGCGCCACACGTACGGTTTCCGACAGCTCACGTCCGCTACACGACATGACTAAGAGACCTATAATTATTTCGTGTGTTCATGACTCAACCGGACCAGAGCACCAAAATTTCAAATATCGCTTGCAAATAACTAGTGGCACGTGATCTATCTACTTAGAAAGGTGATCGATTATACAAAGCGGGAGAACAATCTACCTCCAGCAGGGCGGGTATAAAGACGTTCTAAAAAAATAATAATAAATAAAATACAACCAAAACGTCGTCTCACCAACGAAAAATTGAGATGAATTTTTAGAATATCCGTTTAACTCATAAACCAGCGCTCACAAGTTCAAAAGTAACATGTGTCAAATGTGTGCAACTACAAAAAAAATCTGCATAAGAAAATGAAAATTTGCGAATTTTAATGTTCCTAATTTATCTTCGAGAAGATGTTTTAAATTTTACATTTAACCTATCTTCGTTGCCGAGTTTCTAATTGTAGTCCTGCAAATCCCCACCATTTTGGTTAACACTACACCATCGGCTCTTATTCAGTTTCTTTCAAAAAAATATTATTTTTCATGACATTAGTACTTACAGGCGCGCAAGATCGACAAGAAACATTTTATTATTATTGAAAAAGGCCATTCTTCTGCGAATTTTGACGTCAATTCTTTGGGAAGAATTAATCTGTATTTACTCGCGTTAATCAAGACTACACAAATTGCTCCATTCTCCAAATTTCAGAACGCACACAAATTATTGCAGATCTGGAGGTACCCCCGTTCATCGATTGCCAAATATGATCGGCTACGCAATCCCACATTCCAAATGCCGTAGTCTACAGCCCGTACACGCACGATCCGTGCGCTTGAACCGTTCGGTGCCAACGCCGGGCTGCCTGCAGACAACACGTGGAACGTTGAACCCCTTTCGACGGTGACGACGCTCGGATCAGCGACCCCTGGTGGACGACCTTGAACTCGGGCGCACGGGGCGCCGCACTGGACGAACGCCACCGAGCGCGACGAGAGGTCGTGGCCGCGCTACGACTACAGGACTGCCAGCAGCTGTACCGGCGCGATCCACCCCTGCAACTCCGGGCGGCGGCCATCTTGCCGTCCGCGGCGGCAACTGAAAACGGGAGAAAAACTGGGATCGCCAAAAATAGACTGGTGGCACCGTGGGATTAGGTTTTTGCAACGCACACAAAGATAAAAATTGCCAGAAAATACATATTCGCGAACTCAGATTATACCCAAAGTCAAACGTCACTTCAAACTATGACTCGACTAACTAGGTTTGATACATCGGAAATTATAAAACAATTTAAACATTAAATAGAAAGAACAACCTGCAGAAAAGCGCAACCAATTTTAAATTGAAATTCCGAAAAATGGAATAAAAAATTGTTTCCTACCAACATTTGATATCTTGACGTCATGTGTGTTCTTGAAATATCGCATCGGAATCACAGTTCTGTTGGCCTACCAACATTTCAGTCTCATAGCCAGATGATGCATTTATTTGGCAACCATAACTACATGAGTACATGGCCAGATAGATTAATGGTTTATGTTGCATAACAATATCACAATCGCAGCGCGAAAGGCAGCTAGTCTAGGCGTGGCAATCAAATACGATTTATATACACATCACCCCTTCCCCGCTCCACGCAATTATCCCCCAGAGAGAGATTGGAGGAATGGGTATATAGGAACAGTCATCGAATAACTATCTCGATGGTGATCGTACGTAGTACATTGACCTCGTTCTAAGCGGGCTAGGAGGAGGAGGAGGATCAGGGAAACTGAGTTTGAGTGCTTCGGGGGCTTTTTCTGAGAGAAAATCTGGTCACGAACCGGCGCGTGCCAGCATGCGACTTTTTCAGTCTTCGACTCATAGTCATAGACACGATCATAGACAACCAAATCTAGACGCGATAAAAAATTAGTCAACTAAATTTAACTAAAAACTAAATTCAAAGAATGACAGATGTCGACATTACGCCTAATCATCTTTTACACAGCCGACACAAATAGAAATTAAACCTCAACGTTTAATTTTGTCCCCTCACAATAAAAACTTTTATAGTCCCGACAATGTTATAAAAAATGTTCCCAGGTTTAGGAATAATAATTTAATTTGACTGGAAAAGCATTCTTTCCTACAGTTATACGACTACGATGTATTATATTTATATTTTTTGCGGTTAGGTTGTGGAAGGCGCTCAAGAGTTTCAGTTCCAACAAAGTATGACCAGACCACAGACATTAACAAGCATATACACAGACAGGGGTGATTCTTTGAAGAAAAAAATCACAGACAGTCTGCCCACCCTCGCCCTTCTTTCTACAGTTTGCCACTTTCGCAAAATTACAAAAAAAAAAAAAAATACGATATAGAGGTCAAGACCTTCGTACCGTTTTCGACCACCCGAAAAGCCCCCGGAGGCTGGACGTGGTGGAGAGGACGGCGGAGAATGCCGGAGATTGACACGATTAGATGAAGAATATATGAGGCACACACGAGGTATGCCGTGAGGGGGAGTGAAATATTTAAGATTCGAAATTTTTACAAACTTACATAAAATACAACCAACAAAGCTCATACTTGACAGCACATTTTATGGGTATTTCGTTAATGTTTCAATAGGGATTCGTGCACCCACCCTGCTTTAACTATTATATAATTATTCTAGTAGTCAATTCAATATAAAAATAATTAACCAATTATTGGAAACTCAAATGTCACAAAAATGTATAAAAATGCGGTATCCCTTTTTTAAGATACCACCCCCTTCGAAATACAAACTTTATAAAAAAATTCTTAAACAATATTATCTAAATCATTGGAACATATTAAACAGGAATAAATAATTCAAAGTTAAAAGAAATATCAACAAAAAAGAACAAAAGAGTGTTCACGTAATCCCTGAATCTCATCATGAAGACTGGCAAACCGTACTTTTTTCTTGGATGGAAAACCAAATAAAAACATAATGGGTGAATATGGGAATAAAAAATCGCAGTCATAGCAACTAGATACTCGTTTACCTGCAACTTGGATGCAACCACAGACGGAATTGCAGTGTCAGAATAACCGATGTTCCACGTACCTGATGTCCCCCCCCCCACATTGTCTGAGCGACCCATTAAAAGTGTCTGCCGTCTAGACGAGGCCATATATCGCGTGGCCAGCCACAGCAATAACGCAAAAACCCCCGCGGATTGCCGGCCACCAAAACTAGCACCGTCGACTAAGAAAACCCCGAAGCTCGAGTAGCCATATGGGGGAGTGTGGGGCTAAATCGGAGGAGGGGGAATAAAAGCACTCCCAAAAATGGGGCTAGTTATTAATGGGGCAGCTGCCTCTCGTGGTACCCCATTCATCGGTTCGCTCTCCTTATGGACTACGTAGGGAGCTCTTGATAAATATTGCCCCTGCTCCTATCGTAGAGAGGAACAATCCGTGGCCAAGGTGTGAAAAAATAATTCACCTGGAATTTGTGTACCGAGTGGAAGTTGGGGCCGAAAAGGGTGGACGAACAATAACAAGTCATTCACACTCGACCAAACTGATACGGAGGGAGACCCGAATCAAGTTTCTTGTTCACCGCATCGGAAAACCTCCGAATACATTGAAGAAAGTGACAATCTCACCCTGACATTGTGAATTTTAAAGAATGATCAAGAAAATAAAACCTTACAATGAAAAATAACTGTCCCGAATGAAGGCGTTAAAAGCAGAGCCATATTTAAAATTACGCAACGAGCTCGGGTTTGCCCATTCATTTTAATCGGTACCCACAATCTATTATCAACACTTAAAAATACACGAGAATCTTCGCAAACTTGATCACCCAGATTTGATAAACTCTTTGCTAATAGCCAGCGCTGTCCTGGAACAACTGTTACATCAATTTTTTTTATTAAATAAATATATTGACAGAATCTGTCACATCCCGAAACCAACATTGAACAGACTCACCCCATACGTTTTAAAAATTAAAATATCTATGGATGAACGAAACGATTTTTTTTAAATGCCAATAAATAAGAACATAATTTCAGAGAAACCATTGAATTTCAAAATATCCTCCAAACGTCAATCGAGAAAACACAAAGCACAAGACAAAATCCAAGCCAGGCAAACTCATCGCTCTGCGGGAGCGTGTAGAGGCCATCGACACCGAGGAAGGGGGTGGTTACAACGGTATCCCAAGTAGGCCTATATATGACTGCGTCGACGACTACGAGAGACCAAGTCGGGAAGAAGGATCCGCCCCCTATCACTCCCCCTAGCGGCGTCGACGGCAGCCACGGCGCCCATTACACACACACCCACCCCCTCGCGGCTTCCGTCGACCGTTTGCATACGTGCGTTGCCCATAAAAGAAACCATTCTACCCCTCCCTCCATCTCTCCTCCCCCAACCCCGACGGCGTCAGTGCATTGGCCTCTTTACGATCTCTGTGCAGTCGACGACGCCAGACGGCGCGAGAGTCTACAGAGGGGCTCGTGGGGTTGGAGAAGCGAAGACAGACGGCGCTGCTGCGCGGCAGTGCCATGAGGAAACAGGCTCGCACCTTGGTCATGGCGGCGCAGGTGAAGGTTGCCAGGTGGCTGGGAATGGAATGGCGCTGCGGAGGCAGGCGACCCTCTTGCTTGGGCATCGAGGGCATGATCACCAGATTGAATACTAATTTCGATTTCGCTGAACGAACAAAAATTTTGAATGACCCAGAATGTTTCTTCTTGCTTACAACACAACACACATTGCACAAACCGGAATACAGATTTTCGTTGAATACGAACCAACGTCAACTTCCTACCCCAACAAAAATACAGGTTCATGTTTTAAAAGTACGAAATTTAGTTTCGAGTATTGTTGTCCAATAAAGGTTAGTTGGGGAAAACATTTTTCAATGAATTTGTTAAATGCATAAGTATGTGAATTCATATATTTAAAAACCATTAATGCAATCATTCACCCAGTATGTGCAGTATTTACAGTATGTGAAACATACAGTACATGTGAATCATTTCGTCAAACGAGTAACAAAAGTAAAATGTGAATGTGCCCCTTACATATTATAGTACCTAAGCACCAAAAGTGGTACAGAAACTCCTAGGAGTTGTGATATACACTTCAGTGAATTAAATAGTTTCCTTTTTTTTAAAAAGTTTTTTCATTAATTTATCTAAATTCCTTTACTGATGAAAAATTATTACACTTTCATAATACTTGTAATTTAAAAATATTAATATTAAAAAAAGATTTCTCCGATATCTCTGATGAACATTACAACTGCACTTGCTATTTCTAGCGATTCAACATATTTAGAAAAAGATTTGCTTCCCCCTTTGCATGAGCTGGAACAGATTGTCAGGGATCACATAAGGAGATATTTCGCTTTTGTCAAATTTAAGTTAAAAATGCGTTACAAAATCACCCACTATGCAGCATAATGCCAGAATAAATATTTTAAAGTATAATTGTCTGGTGAAGCAAATGTCATGCACTATGTCCCCACGATTACAACCCACCATCTCTGTTATTTCGTGAGTACTTAATTATTTCAGTGTTAATTGTATGTTTTTATGATATGTCATTTTGGGAGTTGCAAAAATGAAAGTTTGCCACTCATAGTCGAGTATCAGATCGCGTCCATTCGATCTTTTTAATTTATAATATTATTCCATCGACTTTCACCCCCTCTATTTTTATTAACTTAAATTAAGGAAAACTAAAACAAAATATCACAAAAATTTCATTTGAAGTTGTTGCTGTGAGGCAGGTTAAAGAGCAATCACAAAAGGAATGCGGGAAAAATGTCTCGTAAATAACCTTGTGAAAAACCACTTCAGGAAAAATTGTAATATTCAATAGTTGAATTCCGGTCCGCCAGCGCGGGTCCTGCTGGGAGTTGCAGCAGAAAACCCTATATTTAGGCCTAATCAATGCACAGTGAAAGTGTGTCAGGGCGAACCTCGCGTGTGTGTGTGGTCGGCCAAGGTCTGACACGACATCCGACCGACCTGCGTTACTCGTTTCCTGAAACCGGCTAAGGCATTGCGAACGTGCAACAAACGCCGACCGAATTAACGCTAACCCACCATGATTACATAAACCGATAGATAACAAAACGTTTTTGTCTAGTTTGGATTTCCAATGAATTGCTGACCCAGCATACCTAAACATAATCCCAATTTATAATTAACCATTTTTTTAAAAACTAACTGGCGCTTTAACTTATTGCCATGACAATAGGTCATTGGTTTAAGTGACAGCAGGTCATTTGCCCAGTTTCAAGTATCATAAAATTCGGAAATGGTGAATTCGGGACAACACGATTCACCATTTCTGATTTACTGATTACTGATACCGATGACCTAACAAAATCCATCTTATAAGATTTTTGGACTACATATGATATATAACGTTACTAATAAGTAAACGTGATATTTGTGAACAATCTTAACTTCACAAGACATCCACAAAGTAGCCCAACTATTATGACAACACGTTTATAACTAATATTTTGAAATGTTATACTTAATTATTTCTACATCTTTTTTGTTTTTGATTTATTCTCAATGTTTGACTTATGCTTGCCTAAAGGAAACTGCCGTTTATCAAATGACATGATGATAATTAAATGACAAAATACTTAATCTGCTTACTTCCCCCATACCACTTCCCCTTTCGTACACGACACCCACCACATTCTCAACAGTTAGCAACCAAGAGGGAAATATCGGGGTACAGACAAAATGGCGCCCTAACCCTTCTGCCACACACGCAAAAATACAACGCCAATTTATTTTATACCGTAACGCCTCCCTCCCACCGCGTACCCCACAACCACTCCACGATTTCTTTATCTTTTTGGGCGCACGCACGATCAGGTGGCATGCAACGGTGCATGCGTAACCTACTTCTTCAGAAATGTGTAACAAATTCCTCACAAGTTGTTCCTTCAGTGGGAGATAACGCGAGAGCGCATGCGCGAACCACGTGGGCGGATACGCAAATTTTCTAGCCAGTAACACTATTTTTCGATATCTCTAGCCGAGATACGAAAATATAGGTCTGTGCACCAAGAATCGCACTATTTGAGGCTATTGGGCTACGGACGACGAGCAACCATCCGCAGAGCAATACCGGTTACGAGGCGTAACTGGTGTGAGTGAGCAGCAGGCAAATTTCACTTTAAACCTTTAAATACGAATGCTGCCAAAAGATTCAGCCTAGGATGTGTTGCTGAAGGCATATTTTTCTGGAACTAGCACACAACGATCGACCAGGTCAATTTTATCGCTTAAAGCAGATTGTGAACACCTTTGATTTATTCAGGCGAGTTATTTAGATCAGGCATTGATTCTTAAGATATTTTTCGCACATATATTCCTCTACAGGTATGTGGCAATCTCTTAACAAACTTTTTTTTTGGTTTCACTGAATAGTTTGGCGTAAACATGTTCCAAAATGGGAAGGATTACAATTTCTTTTAGAATTGATTCACGATAATGTCAGTCCCAAAACTGGCTATTCTAATCATCATAGTTTCGCGAATCATCTTGGCTTTCGAAACTGTCGGTGTGATTAAGGAGGAATGAGGATAAATACTGGTCATCAATTTTGTCCGAACAGTTAACTACGCCCATTTTTTTTAAAAAATCTTGCGACTACGTTGCAATCGTTAATATCGATTTGTGACAACAGGTAATATCGATAGTTTTTGTTAGACTAAGTCAAGCCCCACCGTTAACGCAGCTGGTTAAGTGAGCTATTGCAATACTACTGTGTGAAGTGGCCTCTTGGGCCTTCGAAACGGGGTCAAGCACGGCCAACACGGGTCAGCACACGCAGATGCGGACGAAGGAATGTATTTCTTTTCTTTGCTTCTCACCCTTTCGCTGATGCGCTGGAAAGAGACGCGATGGCAGATATCAGCATTCTTGAGTCGCCAATATATCTGCATTCGCCGCTGGGTGCCTCTCACTTTTACCGCCAGAGGACGACAGCGTGCTACCACCGCATTCCAAAGAGTGGAGTGTACGTATGTGAGGAGAGGACAGACGGTGTCAACCCGAGATCAAGGGTCCAACGCAGGACGGACAACTTAACTGAGTTCGTTGCAGTATCAGCAAAACAATTCCGAGAGCGTTGGCGCAAACCGATTTCCGGGATTCTGAGGAGGCAGCACTAGGTTCTCATTTTTGAAAACAAAATCTACATTGCAATTCTTTCGAACCTAGGTTTTGAAACAATACATCAGAAAACAAAGTCCAAACATGTACTGAAAACTCTGTCGTCTTGATTTTACAACAATTCGTTTGAACTGCATATCAAGAACACCAAAAGATTGCATCAGTTGTATAAAATAAGATTCTCCAAGAAACCTGAGAAGTGTAACTGTGCATTTTATGTCACGTCAATTCGGTACGTCAATAAACAATAGGGTAAAATGTTTAGCAATGCAGCATCCATTATGAAATGGTTTGCGCAGGTGCATAAGCAATCCGGATTAGTCAACCACTGCCAGAAGTCAACGGCACCAAACTTCTACCCCTTATTTTCTTTTACTATGCCATTCCAACAAAAAAATGTCCCGACAAACTGGCAGACAATGTTAAAAATAGCAAACCCAGTTATGCAAAATGGGCGTTGACGAAAATGGGGAACCCCAGACTACTAAAAAAAAAGGTTGCTCGATTAGGGGACTCCTTGATAAAAAAGGAAACTAGGCTACGAGAGGTCTTTTTGCGGGGTTCGAACTCAACGTCGGTGGTGTAAAGTTGAGTGCTTGCCAAGTTTAACCGAAATCAATTAAGACAGGATCCGAAATGTGATAACGTCATCTCGGAACTCCTAAGACTGCGGACCCTAACCACTATAACAGTGTCCTAGCATTCCTTGGGGTTTTCTTAAGGCCTTAAAATGTGGCCAAGAAGTTGAGCACAAAGTCATCACGATTTACAATACATGATGTAAACAAAAAAATCAGAGCACAATTTTGGTGAAAGAGGGAAAATCAGAATGGCAAGGCGATTGCATCGCATCAGTTACCTCTAATGGTTAAACGAAAAATTCGCACAACGAAACAAGGGTTTCACCTCATTAGCTCTGAAAAGCTCATAAATGTTAAATTGAACGTACTTGGCACAGTTGCGATTGAGAATTACGAAATAGCTGCTTGGCCAAGGCAAGATCATGGATATTTGAAGTTAGTGTTCTTGTTCTTGATGAGTAAATTCACTTCCTCTTTTAGCTGGGTGTCGTTAGGAAAATGGCGATGAAATTGGGCAAAAGCAAAAAAGATTGTGAATCCAGAAATGAACAGGATTGTGCATGATAATTAATAATGATCTCTGGTGGCGTTTCAGAGAAAATAGATTAGCTGCTGTATTAAGATCGATTAGTACTCAAAGCGCCCCCAGATACAACAATTGCCAAAATGACGACTTTTGCGCCACCTGGTGATACCGCTCAGCGCCTATAAAACTAAGCAACATCCGGATTCTCGTCGGGTGTATCGACAAATAAAATAAAAAGTTGAAGACAATCAAACCCTCATTTTTTTGGATACAACCTTTTTCATAAAACTAACATTTTTTAATTTTATTTTCTGCAGTCAGGCGCCAGGAAAATGTGAACCGGTGGCGTTGGAATATGTGGGTCGGCCAAATTTTTTTTTACGTGGCACATCTCACGATTTTTTTTTTGATTTTTTTGCCAGACTCGAGCAGATAGAACGCGCAGGATCCGCTATTGGTGAGCGAGAGAGAACGCGCGCGCCGGGGGCCGATAGCGACCGGGCTCTCGTCGTCTACATTTGGCGCGCGGCCCAAAAAATCCCGACGATTGACCTTGTTTCACGCGCGTGCGCCGCCGCCGCCGCCACCACCACCACCGTCGCGGAATACACTCGTCGGGGGCCACCGATACGACACGCGAATCCAGGATGGGAGCCATTTACACCCCCACCTCTACTACCTACCCCTCGAATCGCTTCCCCATGACACTCGTGTTTAACTACCTGAAACTATATTCTTGTCCGGTTGGTCACAAGCACGCAGCAACACCGCATATGGCTTATGATAAAAATAATAACACTATTGAGATTCTAGTTTAATTTTTTCGTTTTAAATAATAGTTCACTATTATTATATTGGAAGAGTTATCGCCAACTCTCGTTCGTCTTTTTCGTCCGGTCTGTCCCAGGCACAACCCCCACCCATTTTTATTGACTATTGAGATGTTAAACTGTGAAATAAATAAAATGCCATTTCCATGGAGTAGAACGTGAAAAGATCTCAGAAGTGTGGTTATGCGGAAGTGGAAACTTCTTACAGCGTATTAAATGGTGAATTCGGGACAGGCCGAATGAAGACGAACCGACTTTTTATAATAATATTTTTACTATTACCCTAGTAAAATATTATAAAAACGAGTTCACCACTCGGTTCGTCTTCTTCGTTCGGCCTGTCCCGAATTCACCATTTAATATATATATATCATCCAGACGTCCTAACTAAATCCCACATGATTATTACAGAGTGTCGCACCAGGCAGGTCTATACTGATGATCCGTTAATCAAATCAAGCTTAAAGCCTGATGGGCGGGAGTGAAAAATCATTACACACAGAGGCATTCATTATCACTTTGCCAGATACTTTTAGATCGCCATTTGGCAAGAGCAACGTATCCACCATGTTTGGTGGGCGTTGTCAAGCCCGAGAACCGCTGCTCGTTGACCACTTTGACAAAGTGACAAAACCTACGCCCTCCCCGAAAAAAAGAGAATGCTCCCCGGAAACGCAGCAGACACGCACGTATTTTTCATCGCCTAACCAGAAGATGGCGATGGGCGACTAATTTGATCGTGGTGCAATTACTTAGCGCAACTGGCAGCGGATAAAACAAAGAGTCTCGGTCACACATGACCGGACTATCACTGGATATCCCAAACTCCGTCGTTTTTGACCGAACTCGCAACTGGGTGTGAAGGACGCTAACAGACTGCGTCCACGTGGAGTAGTCCTGATGCGACTATTTGGCACGAATCCAGAAAGGGCAAGGGACGAACCGAAAGAAGCCGAACCCGACGTTGCTCAAACTGAAAGGAAGATCCACCAAAAACATAATGCGATTATTGATTTACTACCGCGAAACTTAAGTTACCTGTCACTGCTTGAGACTGCCGACCCAAATTCATGAAATTGCCGAGCGCATTAATTTAGTCCACTGTAACAGGATGATCGCCAGTAATTGGATTGGTAACTTCGAAACACAATCGCAGGAACTAATTAGGCAATTCCTCCTCAAGAGTTCGACAACGGCTGTAATTGGAGACCATTTTTGCAAATTATAATTTAATAAGCATGCATTCCAAAAACAAGACTGTTTCAATTTGTTAGCAAAACAAATAGAAAATGAAAAAAAATGGCGACAACAAATTCTACAACGCTACATTTCTGTCGAACATTTTTTTTAAATATAATTTTTATAAAATAGTTAGGTCAACAAGTTCACGATTTCTCGATTATCCTACCCAAAGTGTCTGCAAAAGAACGACCACGAAGAACGTTTAAGAAATATGTTATGCTGCAACGGCAAGAAAAAATGCTATAACCACCAGATCCGGAAATAGAAACTATTAGCGACTAGAGCTTATTGGACAGCCCTCGTTCCGTTAACGTCTCGCGACTATGCATGCCAAGGCCGGTTTCATCTCCCAGCGTCGGGGGTCGCCGACAATCAATACTGCACCGAGCAACCGACTAAGGCAGACCACCCCGCCCCCACCCCTAAAAATTGCTTCCTGGTTCCCCCGCCATGCACGCGTCGGGCTTAATGTGGAACAGAAAGGGGTGGCCGAGAGAGAAAATGGCAGGATGAGAGGGGATGGGGGTTGGGGCGGGGGAAAATGTCCCTCTCCCCCTCCACCCCCATCTCTAGTGTACCAATCCAATCTACTCGGCGCCACATCAAAAACGGCATTCAATTTCTAGGTTCCAGATCCGTTTTTCGGCCCTGAGGGAACCAACAAGAGCCTGTCTTTCAGGACTAGCTCATAACACCTGCCGCTCTCTGCATTGAAACACAAAATTCTGCATTTTGTTTCAATTAATCAGGCGAACATTCTTACAGACTTACTACTTGTCAACACAACCATAAATATATTCGTAAATATTGTTTGAGTAATACAGATTCTATTGACTTTTGTTACACAATCGTGCACAATTTATATTATACTTTACCGAAGTGGCAATTCACATCCATTGTTATAACCAAAAGAATAAAATTTGTTTTCAAGTATACTCGACAATTTTCAATTATAATACGAAATATTCATCACCACGTTGCGATCAAATTTGAACTTCCCATACCGAAGATAAGCTATTGATAAAAGAACAGAAAATTCAATACAAAAAGTCAAGACTCATTGATCCAAATTTTCGTCACTCAACAGTTTCTGTTCTAAATATTGTCTATCACATTTTAGCACAACACAAAGACAAGTCTTTATCAAATATCCACGTTTTTCAACAAATTATCTTCTTAAAGAGATCGACAAGAATAGATTGTCGAATACAAAAACAATGACTTTTAAATATCAAGGCGAATGAATCCGCACATTTTTCTTGATGGTGAAAATTCCAGCCACTTTTCGACGACCCCTAGCCGCATGCGTCTCGACGACTAGAAGAACACCGATCATCCGAACTAGGTTAATCGTCCCCGCCTTGCAACGCG
The DNA here is from genome assembly GCA_034698785.1 of Mycogona germanica. Lineage (NCBI taxonomy): Eukaryota > Metazoa > Arthropoda > Diplopoda > Chordeumatida > Chordeumatidae > Mycogona > Mycogona germanica. The sequence goes on along the minus strand of JAQGBY010000532.1, from coordinate 7,606 downwards.
CGCTCTCTCACTAGCCGCAGTGCCGTGCCGGCACACAGCAAGCAGCAGCATGGCCGGCCACGTTTCCGTTTTCCCACATCGGGAGAATCTATGGAGGGAATTCATAACGCGGAGTTCCCCCAAGCCGCACGATCCGTAATGATAGTTCCCATACATCGCGTGCCAAAAGCACAACTTGGTTGTAACCACTATTCACCGTCCCCTTTCTGCTACTTCCCCCCTTCAGAATGATGGCATCGCTGTGCGCTATTATATTGGTCACGCTAGGCGATTATACTGCTAAAATTAACATTTGGCTGGTGATGACGTAGCGCCATAATTAGTCGGCGTTTTAAATGGAGACTAGAGAAATGTGTTTTCCTCACAGCCGGATGCACACGCGTTGGACATTACATTTCCTCAAATAAAAGGACGGAGGACATTTGCTTTTTCTGCAAACTGTAGATATTTTTTAATGCTGTCATGGGAACAACGAATGTCAGCAAAATATATGATGCAAATAATTATTATACGCCTTAATTTGGGCGAAAATAAACCCGGATCGTCAAAAAAAAACTAAATAGAGAAAATGTTTGACAGCAGGAATTTTGAGAACTTGAGAATAAGGTGAGCGAGAAACGTTTGCCGCTTGTCAATTTCACGTCACTTGACATCAAGACCACTGCAATGGAGGGCATAACACAATAGTTTCGCTTTTCGTCCTCTTGAAGCGATTGACTTGGTGAAGAGGGTGTCAGGGAGAAGAGTAACAGTTAGAAAACGATATCTGTTTTCTAATTTGGTCGCCTGACGTTTAGCTTCAGCGACTTCTGAGCTTCTGCCATTCACAAATAGTGTCACTGCGACGTGAAACTGAAAGATGAACAAACCACGATTGAAAGAGCTTCGAATCTGCGTTCGAGTAGCGTAACGTAGTCGTCGAGCGACAATATAATTACTGCATGACACGCAGAAAGATCGAGATTGGAAAGAGTCACCGTCCGATGACCTTGCGTGGCGAGGCACTGCCATAGTCATCGGATATGCCAGAGGCGCATGACGCGGACCAGGAAAACATTGGACAGCCGGAAACGACAGTTGGGGCTAAAGTGTGACTCAAAAACACATCACATGGAACTGAACAAACTAAAATCTCGAGAACAATTTCCTAGGAGATAATTATTACAACAAATTGTAAGATTCGTCGTATCCCAGTCGGCATTGCGACTGACTGTGGCTCGGTGGTCCCGGGTTCGATTCCCGGCGCGGGCTCTCGACTATTAGTTCCCGGGGTACTGGTGAAAATGTGCCCCTCGCCAGTGTCTAAGCACCATGAGGGAGGGGTACCGAAAATCCTGTAGTGCAGTGACTACGTACAGTGTAGGGAAATTAATAAAAAAAAATCGTTCATTCATAAAGGACGATACACAGACGTCAGCAATCGATTAAATAAAAATTCGCATCTACAAAACGCAAATGAAATTGTTAATTTATATTCGGTTAACCCAGGTAGATCTAAAAAAAAATATCCGAGCGTTACAAGACACAAATCTCAATTTTTACGAATTTAAGAATGGAAAATGACATGATTTTTCAAACCGAATATTTGTTTGAACCCCCAAATTTCAAACAAAGCACAGATTTAAAAAAATTCGTGAAAAACTACAGAAACGCCCCCAAATGATGAAAATACATTTTTTTTTAAAATGACAACCTACTTTTTTTTACTTCCGGACGACAGGAAACTCGATGGTAGGTGGTACTTCCTCACTGACACTTGGATCCGATGACAAGACGATTTAAAATCCAGGTGGCGCTTGCGTGGCGTTATCACGTGACTGCTGGATGGAAGAAAGATGGCGGTCACGATTTGAGGAAGGGGGATGGACCGTCAAATTCTATTCATATATCCACCACACACATACACACACCCGGGTGAAGACGACAATCTCGGCGACTAAAAATTCTCCCGAAACGCGAATGAATGAAGCAGCACACGTGCGCGGGGGCACCACAAAAATCGTATTCCAACACCGACACACTACAACTGTACTAGGCTTCCTACTGCAGTAACTTCTAGCCTAGCCACGATGCTTCGCGACTAAGTGTGTGGAGAGTGAAGAGACGACGATGGGGAAACGCCGGTGACGCCGCTCGCTCGGTACTGGAGATCTGCGTGCGGGGAGCGCGAGTGAAAAATACACTAGTTGCGTCGTCACTCGACTAACTCACATGCGACTACTACGGAACGGAAACTGCATATGCGGGGTCTTCGCTATTTTGCGGCAGGGAAGGGAAACTGCTAGTCCGATAGTGCCAGCATGGATGCGTGATAGTAGTCAAACGCACGATACCTATCGATTATTTTATCGGAAGTCGGCGTTTTTCGCTTTTCAATGGATGGATCCGCTCACTTCTACAAACTGAAGGATTGCTTTTAGAAAGTGACAATTCAAACATCGACATCACGATTTTTAGGATAACTGACCAATTGTGTTTTATATTTGTTGGTTGTCATTAATGTCAGATTGAATTTATATATTTTTTTTCGATTAACTAAATTTGACACATGACTTTTGGAATGAAAAAGTCAATTTCGTCCATTTTTTTCTTGTGACTTGTCTAAGCCTGGATTCAAAAAGCGATATACGGTTGGTTTAATCAGATATTTCACTTTGTTCCTCAAATTTATTAAAGGTGAAAAGTGAAAGACAAATAATCGATTATGAATAATCAAATTCTGCTCAGTCTATCGCGCATCATTCAGATGGAACAGTGGGCGCGCGCACCTACGAGAGATTGAGAAAGGGAGTAGTCGTGGCGTTGGGAGAGGCGAACGCTGATTGGCTCAAATGTAAGGCTGACGTCAGACGCCTGCAAAAGCCCGCGCGCGGGTAAATACCTTCTCCACATTTACTCCCCCCCCCCCCTACTATCGTCTCTACAATTTTCTAGACAACGCCCGTTGGAAGCATGCTACTCACGACAACGAGGCAGCCATTTTTGTTCTGGAAACAAATTCACAGCAGTCTGCGTCGATTCACAATTTTTTTTAAAGAACATATTTCAGAAAGCTTCGCACTGCCGATAAGAAAAATTCTAGACAGCTGTCACAGCCCGAGTCAAACACCTGGGTTGATATTACGGCAGTTTAAATTACAAAGCACGCTGATTGGCAATTTAACAAAACAGCGAAAACATCACAAAATTAGCCAATCACGGCGTTCCGCAGTTGGAACTCGACAACTGTCTGTTCTAGTTTTAATTTTTAAAAAACCACCTTAAACTGCAGCGCTTTACAGTTTCGATCCAGCGCTTGGAATTCGAAAATAATTTCTTCCCTGACCAAATACGAAACCACGAAAATTGAAAGACCACTCTGTCTTTCAAAAAATCCTGATTAGAAAGAAATTCATGTCTGACTTGTTTAGTAAAAAAAAGACTGAGATGATGCTGATGCTTCAATAAAACGGTAGCAACCTTGTTACGCAGTCTTATGTAACAGATACTGTATATTCTGGGGTCAAAGTAGATTGTCAACACTCACAACAAACCATAAACAAAACAGTTGATGAAAGTGGGGAATAAATCCCATAACGATTCTTGACTGACTGACTGATCAACTTTACGACTCAATAAATTCTAGCCGACCTTGTTCCATAAAACTGAACAAAAAAATGTATACCGAAATAAGAATGCAGAGTGAATGCGGAGAACCTCTGTCCGCTCCCTAAAAATAGCCACTCAATGGGCATGCCGGTCAGCGAACAAGCGAGGGGGAATGGTCATGAATGGACTGGACTCTCAGGGGAAGGGTCAACCCACCCCTCTCACCTGCGTCGAGAAACGACAAACTTGATGCTCCTTTCATGGGACACAGCATTCCAGACAGGTTTCACCCAACTCAAAACAACAAAAGAAATGAAAAGGTCAAATTTCCTAAACCTCTTAAAAAAAATCTATGTGTTTGCCTCAAAAACCCGTGTTCGCGGTTTCGATTCCGGCAGACACCTTCGGACTTTTTCGGGAGGGAGAAATTCCTTTAAACGCCTTTTTTCGGAATAGAAGTAAAATCATGATTATCGGGGACGTTAAAGATCCCTTTCCTAGGTTAGACAAAATTTCCAGATCGCCTACTTCGAAAATGTAGATACCGTTGCTGCAGAATTACCACCCATGAGACCAAATGACCAACACGTAGTGTGCTGCTTTTTAGACAGGCTGCAATTGCCGCCGCTAGAGGCGACTCCTGCAATCTGCAGGAGTCTTATCTGCGGGCTCGATGCTCCAATTTGCGCGCGTATTTCTTAAAATCTGGTTTAATGACCTACTGATAAAACGGAAATTGGGGGCGGAAAGGAGACAATCGGGACAGCCGAATGTGCCCGCCCCCAGTCGTGGGTCCACGGGCAGCACGCGTCAATTGCGCATCCCACTGACGTCAGCAGCAGCGCGCGCCACGTTCGACGCCGCCACCCGCTGACGTCATCCGGTCGAGACGCGTGGCAGCCGGTTTGTAAAAGACGGGGAGAAAAAAGACTACGCGAAAATCGGGCCAGACAAGCGACGCGCCGACTGCCGAATTGGAGTACGGGAAGGAACGAACCCAACTTTCTCGACACAAAAATCGATACTCGGATCCGGAGTCTGCATCGCCAGTCCCGCCTTTTCCTAAAGGCTGGGCGCGATTCATCAACAAATCTTGGCTACACGACTAATCTTATACAACTAAAAAAGCGATTGAGTCCGCATCTTACTGTAACACTAGATGGCGATGCCATCTTCTATCTTTGCCCAAAGGGCAGCTGTTGATTTTGTAATTTCGTTACAATTTTATGTGCCGATGCATTTTCACGAATATCGGCATTGGAACAAAGGTAAGATAGCAGACGAAAAATATATGCTGCCAATATCATTCTCACTAAGTGCCATCGTGGATATTTCCTCCATTTCCTACTTCTTGGTAATTTGAGAGCGCCATCAGTGACGTCAAAAGAACACGAATGTCCCTTGCGACTTGACATGACTCAGTTAGTTCCAAACTCAGATGATCCCAAATTTTGGAAAATGTTAAATTAATTTCGAAATATCAAAATAGTCGGGTTGTCGAATTGTGTTTAAAACATTCCTCAATCAGTCTTCGGATAAGTTAAGAGATAAAAAGGAAACCAAAAAGTTAAAAGTCGACCAGAAATACGGTGGTTAGGTTGGCAGCCCTAATAGTTTTTATAAGTGAGCCGGTGTCGTCTTTAGAAAAGTTGATATTCGCTAAAAATAACATATTATTCAACTATAGAAAAATTATGATAATATATATAATAAAATCAGGCTCAAGCAACACAACAAAAGTGTTCTCGAACTTTGTTTTTTGTTTCGTCAAACATTAATTCTTGAAACCAGTGCCACAAAAAATGTTGTTCGCACTTCGTAGTTAGTCATCGCCAATAACCCTGTGACGTAATCCAACTCATATACTACAGAAAGAATTATATACTTGAAAAGAAAAACAACAACAGCCTACGCACGTCGCCGACCAGTCAATAGTACGACACTGATTCCGATAAACAACGATTCAAAAAACTGCGTTGGCGGCTTGGTTTCTCGTTGCGTCATCGTTCTCGTAGCCATTACGTCACTCAAATTCCGCGTAGACGCGGCTTGCTAGGCGGAGGGTTCCACGCCAACAGCATCCGCCGCCTATTAAACGACCGTTCGGCATCGACATTACGCTGTGCCAATGCGACTTGGAACAGGCAAACTGCGCAGAAATAGGTGACCAAAGAGATTTGAGGTTGGAGAGCAGTGGCGAGTCCATTAAACAAACAAGATGGTTGCCGTCATGAAACCAGCGAGTAACAAGAACGGGCCACAAATCAGGAGAGGAACAACTTCCGAGATGCGGTGAAATAATTTTCGTAAGTTCGTAAGCACGACCTTGGTTTCCAAAACAATCGGAAATTTAGCTTCCCGGAATCTACAAATTTAATTATTTTAGCCAACCTTGATTATAACATGAAAATGCTTCTTCAAAATCTGCAACTGAAGGTTACCTTCAGTCAAATAAGAAATATTAACAAATTCATTAAAATCTTGTCAATTCGCTCACGATGCAATCGACAACGAAAATTCAAAGAACCAAATTTCATATATACTAGCTTTCTATCATTACCATTATTTTATTTTGTTCTACGTTCATCTCGGCGGGCTGAAACACCACCATTTAAAAATGAATATAATTTGTCAGAAAAATATGAATTGAAAATGGCCGTTCGTAGGTGATTGTCCTACCGCGATATTCTAGCTGGAGAAGCAAACAAACTAGTTGACTATCGGAAATTCAGAAACAACCGACAAATTCTTAATCAGTCACATACGCATGTACAGTGTATTCTCAAGATGGCTACCGATAATCCGCTTTAGGCCAACGATCGCAAGCCTCCTGCGAGAGAAAAACAATTCTCGATAACCGGCTCTAAGTGTTGCGCAACGGAATGCGCAGGAGCCTGTGAGCTAATCCGCAGTCGACATTTTCCAAAGGTCACAGAAACGAACTTGGGAATTCAGACGAAGATCATTATTGGGGGGGGGGGGGGAGTAAATGCGATTGACGTTTTACGGAATTATTTTGCTTGCGCACGATGAGGCGCGGAAATCTTATCAACCATTTCGGTGGATTCTCTCTCTCTCTCTCTCTTCATTATTTCTGAGTCACCCCACCACTGGCACATATTCCAAGAAGATGGAGAAGCCATCAGTCGTTTGACGAAAGTTAATTCCCTAAGACGAAGACGCGATCACGAGCCGATGGAATTTCCTTTCATTCCTGTTTGGGTCCATCAAGAGAGAAATATTCCTAAACTAGATGACAACTCAATGAACTCAGATACGTCAAAAGCTTTAGCATAATCCTGTCCTGAAAGTCGATTCCCTTGAATCAACCGGAATTGTAATCTTCGCCGAATCCTTATCTTTTAAGGTAGTTAAGTTCGAAATTTCTCATTAGTGTCCATTTCTCATAAATATCCAGTTAATGCAATCAGAGTCCAAATCGAATTTCAAGTTCACAAGATATTTGATACGGTACAAAATAACAAATAACTGCGTAAGCAATTTTCATCTGGTCGCAACTGTTTTTCACTCTTACCAGAATCAACAAACTACGACGTCGACAGAAACGAATAAAAACGGAAACATGAGAACACCAACAATAAGATTATCGAAACACTTTGCGTACAGTAAACGTAACTCGTAATGCACTCGGTTAAACATACGGAAATAAACAGAGCTTGGCGTAAGTAAGTCTAACTTCATAAAAAAATACGTCCCATTGGTAGACTGAACACAATGTATTTTCTTATGTAATAATATCTGGGCAAAACAGATTAAATTACGCTAGACATTATTTTTTTTTTGCGGATAGAAAAACGCTCGGCACGGAGTGTGCAGCACTGCGGGGCTTTCTAATGGGGAAAACGAATGAGGTCGTCTCCAAAAATGGCTGCATCGTGAGCGAAAATAACACGCCAAAAGCACTAGCCAAAAAACATCACGTTCGTGTGCGAGAGGGGTTAGTAATTTAAATTTTATCGTCAATTGAAAAAATAATTTTTTTTAACTCTACACACTT
>JAQGBY010000531.1:0-42807 GCA_034698785.1 Mycogona germanica | reverse complement strand
GATCTCTATACGCAAGCCGGCCAAACACTGTACAACGCCAGTGATCGAAAGCGGTCACGCCCATTTTTATTTCAGTCGCGACAAACACGGCCTACAACATGAACATAATGTCAAATGAGCCCACGCTGTCCCAACCACCAACGCATAAGTACACACCCACAACTCTCATACTCGTACAATTGAGCTACACTGAAACACGGGGCGATAATGCCTCAATATCCGAGTCATCAGTCAAAAATGGCTATTTCCTGACGATTTCTGTGTCTATATAGATGTGACCCTCATGATTGGTATTTCTCGAACTTTGCCTACCTGGATCGTGCATATTTAAATTTTTAAGTAACGCGCGGGGAAAAATGCTTCAGCTAAAAATCATATGAAATTTGGCAAACTGATAAATCAAAGGATTCTACCAAAACGCATCAATAACTACTAGACGACCTCGAAAATCAGCAGACCTGCATCAGGTGTACTACTAAATCCCTGCAAAAAAATGAATGCAGCGCTCGCAAAAACTGACTTACAGATGACGCCCTTCCCTCTATCAGACACCAAAAACACGAACAAGCTGAATGGGCCTACGTGCGCACTAGATCATGTGTGAATCTGATACAGCAACAATTATAAAAGAGCAGACATCGCACCTAGCATATAATACGCACATGTGTATTAAAATATGAAATTTATGGATCGGCAGATATAGAAGCTAACGAACGGTCGAACACACCGAAAGCAATCTTAAATAAGACCAAAAATTGCTTGCAAATTGCTCACATAGACATTTTTGTTTTATAATTGAGAACTGATAATCAGTTGATAACTGAACAGCAATTTTTTTAATTGTTTCCTGTTTTTATCCTAATTTTCATCAGTTCGGCGCACTCGTCGTGTTCTTTGAAGCTCATCACCAAATGTCTGTTAGTGAAGTGACGGGCAAGCGGCACTGTGTAAGTGTTTTGAAAAATCTACTAAAAATTGGAAAATCTACAGCTATTTCAAACAGCCATTCGTTGAACCATTTTTTATTTATTATTTCCAATCAACTGTAGTCAACCGCACTACAGGCGTGCTTAGGCACTATGCGAGGGGTCACGACCAGTACCCCGGGATCGAAATTTTCGTGAGCACGCACCGGGAATCGAACCCGGGACCGCCGAGCCACAGTCGGTCGCAATACCGACTGGGTTACGTCGAGCTGTACAAGCGTTTCTGGCAACATTGACTTGACAACACTGAGTTGCAGCTACCACTTCTTACACCAATCAGTAATCATATCTAAATTATTCTGAAGCTCCACCGAGCACTGATCACATTCAATTTCTTATTATTGCGGTTTTATTGCAGACTGTATTTTTAATATTGTCTCATTTGCCTGCAACTCTAAAAAAGAAAAAAAGCAGTTCATTCATTAACACGCCACACACTAAATGTTATTACATTTTACGCCCATCTGATTGATCTGCGAACGCAAACCTACCAGATCCAAAATATTTTCAGATAGCCAACTAGGTCAACAAGCTGGACCGAAGTCCCACAATGATTACTGAGGCACCTTTTCGTTCTGCGCCTCACCTCTATTGTGGAGGCAATTGACGATCCATAAAAAAGAAAAAATATTGTCTCCAGTGAGGCTACTACCGAACATGTCGCGCCGACTTAGTCTACAGTCAGTCCAGAGAAAAGGCATCCTTTGTACATTTCTAAGAGCGAGGCGATCCCCCTCTCTCCCTCTTCATGCAGCATATCTGGTTTTCAAACTAAGGAAATATAAGGACCAAGAAAGCTAGATAGATATAGCATTTTTTTATTATTTAAGAAAATATCAATAGCAATCTGAAGCTCGAGCCTCGAATGATAAACAGAACATGCGCCATCACATCACTTACGCCTATTATTAATTCGATGCAAAACGGGGGTGCCACAAAGAAAAAATATATAAAAATGGTCTGTATATTTCGACCCCAGAATTGAGATTCTCGATTTGCGATGCCCAGCTGGTGGATCCAATCGGGGTATAAGAAATGTGGCGCGCACCACCATGTTAATGTTCTTACTTTACTTCAAGTAAGCAGCCTGGCAAATATCATTTCTGCATCCTTATTAAAATTTTCAGATATCGCGATAAACTTTTAACACAGACTGCTCAATGAATAAATGATCGGGTTCCCTTACTCTCCAAAAGCTCAAAGCTCAGTTTTAGAAAAAAAAATAAGGTGCTTTAAGATAAGCGCAAAAACAAACGCGAAACGTAGAAAAACAGCTGCTAAAGAAAGTGTTTGAAAACTCAATTTTCAAGTGGCGCAATCACTGATTGTGTCGTGAGTGCTTCCTGATTGCGCAGACCAGCGCAGTAAGGCCGTTCGTTGCCTTCGATCAGTGACTATCACCCCTGTGATATTTGACACTGCTCGGTGCCACAGCTCGGTGTCGGTACTCCAGCCACACAGCGATGCAAATTGTGCTAGACGTACAAACCTTCTACATTGCACAGCATGTATTGGGACGATCATACATACGTCACTTAGCTCACACAGTGAAGAGCAGGTGTGTGTGTGAATTTTTATTTTAAGAATTTCAAAATATCTATTTACTGCCCGCCATCGGCATCAGTCGACGGTGCTACATTGTTTAAACGGAAACAGAACAAAATATTGACCCGGTCGGCGAATGGCGAACAATGAATGGTGATGATTGGATGGAAGTGTTCAATTGTTGACACACGGCAAAAAATAAAATGAAACGTACATCTGGTGTGTTTGCGAGGAGCGTCTGAAAAATATCAGGATGGCTTTCCAATTAGTGGTCGGGAGACCTGAAATCGTGATAATTTAGCATGCTTCTTTCAGAAATCTATTCGAAACATATTGATATACAAAACACTAAAATCGCACCCGCATGCGACCTACTGACTATTGTGGACGTCAATTGCCAGCAGAATCAACCAATAAAGGTGAAATGGTGACAAAAAAATCGTAAGTCATCAAATCCAATGCTATGGTTGCTGTAAAAATTACTGGTTCACTCTGGCATAACTAGCTCTTCCCCGAGAAATCAACACTGGCTTAAGGGGATAAGAGTTAAATCATCCGTTTCATGCACCAATGAACGTGTTGCGAGTTCAACCGAAGACAGTGCCTCACGAGGATCGTCGCCGAAGAATGCCAACCGAATAGGTAGAGTGGTCGGACTTAATTATGCTAACAAATTCACTTCCGCTCTCGCCAAGGTGGCTGGCTGAACGAACGCATACACGCAGCAGACAACAGCCTTGCAAATCTTAACAATCCAGCCGACGTGGAAGTCAATCACCCATTGTGGTGGGCACGGGATGGTGGGAACCACTTAAATATATTTTTTTCTTCTTCCCCCTTTCGATACACAGTGGGCACACAACACGAAAACGAACGCTCTCGAGTGTGACACAGTTTGGTCGGCGACGGCGAGTGTCTGGTTGGGCGTGACGTCTACGGTTGCACAGGTGTATTTGACCACTTGGGATTTACACGATCGAACTTTAGCTCTTTTGAAATGTCAATTCGTTTTTGTCCAACACACGAGTTTGGAATCTCTATAGCCCGTTGGTTTAAAATCGTGTGTTCCGACCAACACAAAATCCAAATTCCATTGACCAAATGACGTGAGCAATAGCGGGGAAATGGGGCCGTGTAAGCACGAATTGCACGATACCACATGTGTAGAAACGTTGTTCTTAACCAAGATAACACATTAAGACGGTCCTGATAGTGACACAAATTAAAATTTAAAAACTGTACGACTCGTCATAACCCAGTCGGTATTGCGACTGACTTGACTCGGCGGTCCCGGGTTCGATTCCCGGCGCGGGCTCTCGATAATTTCGATCCCGTGGTACTGGGGAAAATGAGCCCCTCGCGCAGTGCCTAAGCACCAAGAGGGGTACAGAAACGCCTGTAGTGTAGTGACTACAGTGATGGGAAATAATAAAAAATATATACAGTATATAATTAAAAAGCCGTGAAATTAGAATTGTGAAATCCGTCAATTCAAATAAATGAACAAACGTCCTTATTTGAATGTCCAAATTAAAAATAAAACATTAAAAAAAAAAAACCATAATAACAAATAAATTCCAATTTTTTTCTGTCCCGACTTTCAAATTGTGTTCGCAACTTGTCGGTGTGTGTGTGCTTTTTTAAATTTTAATACTAACGTCATCATTTCATTCACCACCATAGTAAATGCATTTTTAATGTGGACTATCGAGTTTTCACTGCACGAAACGGATGGGTACAGAATCTTCCTGTTGTGACCCGTCACTTCAGTGAATTAAAAAAAAAAACGCATTCTTAATGATAACAATTTTTGGGAAAATTTCATAAAACCGTGAGTCGTAAAAATGTAGACCGCAATAAAAAAATCACAACTTGTTTGACATACATATTTAAACTTTAAAATTCACTAAATGCACTTCGGGACCTATTCAGGCCTGCACCCTGAACCTAAAATTTACAGGTCTCAACCTCACATCTACATACCTTCTGCTGTACAGTACATGACTGAACTTACGTTTTTTTTTTCAAAATCAACCGGAAATGATTTCGTCGATGCCGCCCACGTAAAAAGTAAACTTCTATTCGGGCAATAGCATCTATGCTAATATCTACGCGACATGCACGTAAATACGCCTGCGGTGGAATGAATATGCATACCTTTTTCTTGTATAGACTAATGAAAATGAGTAGGAGCACACGGGCGTGCAGCTAGCATATCATCCAATATAATTATCAAGAGATGTCGCGAAATGTAAGAGCACACCGCAGTCACACCCTCAGGTATTTCCAAGGCTGTTGGAAAAGAATACCAATGGTAGTTAGTTCCTTTATAGTTTGGGAGTTCATTTAGGCTTTAGTGTAGCACCGTATAGTACTGCTCATGAGTTGCACTAGTTGACCTAAATGAAAGAAAGCTCAGCGAGCAGGCTCGGAAAATGTTATATTTCCTGGCCAGATCTAATTCGTCAGTAACAATTTATCTCCCCCCACCCTGTCCTTCTCCTGCGGCATCCGTACACAACGTTAGCCTGTCGATCGATCTTGAAAATGATTAAGAATGTTCTTCGACGGCATGTCGATTCGCCGGGTCGATATGCCTATGAGAATTGTGTGTATGGACATATCCGTACAAAAACGTACGATGTTTTTAAATGCCTTTTTATCTTTTCAGCGAGGGTGGCCCAGCAGTGAGCAACATTATCTGACCACGCATTAATTAATAATGTATCCGCCCCCGACCAAACCATATTTTCCTCAGGCAAAATGCAATTCGCACTGGGGGTGACGAATGATCGTCTATCTACCTAGACAAGCTGAACAACCTGCTTGTGGGGGAAAGATCACCCAATTCGTTCTCGCTTAATGTGGTGACTTATATTTGTACAAAGTACAAAACCGCAACTAGATTTAGCCGGCATCCAGTGTTCCTTACACGACAGACTTGCCGCTAACCTAACACAAGTGTTGGAGAACATCTCCCCCAACAATTTCACGTAAATGTACACCTGGCACGCCATTGGCGATTCACAGGACACAAACATGCATGAATATATATACCCACTACAAAATTCTTGCAGGAAACAGATCAGATACAGTGGTTTATGCGTCGCTCTTCAGTAACATTACAAGTGGCTGATCTACGATCCAGAAATATCGACACATGACGCCGCAGCATGCGAGTAAAATTTAATAACTGAAAGGACAAGTTAAGAAAACTGATAAGACTTAAGAGGAAGAAGCTCCTAATCTTGGATACCTGCTTCGAAAACTGTATTCGCAAGCATGTCCATGTACATAAACCCCGTTGAGTTATATGCGACTGCAGAATTGTCTGAATTTCATTATTAGGCCAACAGTCAACGACATGGAATGCTACGCTATCTTATATTACATCGTGGTCCGCCGAAACCCTTTTGTTGTCCAATAAGACCCTCACGAACCTACTCCAGAACCACACGGGTCGAACTCGGATCTACGGCCCCGCTAATGCATTCATAATGGTTAGATACACTTCAATTCACACCACCCATCCCCAGGTCCTGGATCCCCGGAGGTTCGGTTCGGACCCTGTCTGCGGCAGCGGTATTTAAATCAGGCGCAGACTGCGGTTAACGCCCTTTAGCATCATAGTCGGCAAAGCGGGGGTGGCTGGGTGAAATGCAGTGCTTATGCGTCTCTCCGCTGGTGTTCGTGATTTCCAATGAAGAGATCGGCTTCAACGGGACCAGTGAATATCGCTTTATAATCGGCGGCATCCTTATTTTAATACACAAACGTCAAAATAGGCCGGGCAACCCCACCACCCCACCTCCAGCCGAGCCAAGACTACGTCACCCCCACATATTTTACTGGCGAAGGCTGCGATCACCCGTTCTCTAACGACTGCGCACCTAGCGGAAGTCCTTAGCAACAATATAAACGTGGGGAACGCCAGTTACATTGCCGCTAGATGCGCTGGGGAAAAAATGGGTGACGGGAGTCTCATTGGGGGGAAGTTGCGGCCCCAGGGAGATCAAAAGGGGACTTACCGCTCTGCTCGCCGAGAAAGACCAATTTGAATTTCCGTAAAGGGTTTCCGAAATCACCCGACGCCGACATGTTTCTGTGTAGCAGGTAAATCTTGGACGTCCGTCGGCGATTGAAGGCAAAACACTAGATTTTTTCACTCGACACCACAAAATAGAACTACGGAGACCCCGGACACTTCTCCCACGACCGCCACGTTAGAAAATGGCTTTGACAAAATTTTGGGGCGCTTTCAGTGGGCAGCATCAACTAGGCACGAATTGCCTATCAAGAAAAATAATAATGGCGGTATTATTGTCAAAAGAGAGAATATTTTTGATGAAATTTCGAATTAATCAAAAGCTGGGCAACCGAATTACTTTTTCGATAATAGTTTTGTTGGTGAATCAAACATAATAAGAATTTTCTTCTTTTTTTGCATGTTTGGTGTTTTAGAGGCCCTAATCAATAACTTTATCAGATATGCGTAGTCGAATTTAAATGGCTCGTCATCTGGGAGCCATAATTGTCAATGTTGTCAAAATACAATATATTATAATGCCATTTGGGGCATTCATCAATGATTTATTTTTAATTTTTGGTATTCAATCCTGCCTGGAACGGTACATGCTTATCTATGTCGCGACCATCTTTTTTGCAAATACGCCAGTCGATCGGCTATGTTTACACTAATGCACACTCAGATTTGCAATGGTATCGCCGTCTATCGGTAAGCTGTTAATAAACGCTGAAACCACAAAATGAGAATTTCTTTCATTTTTTTCTTTCTCTCATTTACTAATTTGGGACCAGAAGGTATTGCGATATTGTGCACATCAATTCGATCAATCTCTTTCTTACCATTTTCAACAATTTCACTATCATTTTATAAATCAATTTGAGGAGTTTTACAATAACGTGTAGCCATGTTGCCAGATGAAATTCTGTAATGCCTGAAGTGGCGCAATAATTTCATTTCTCTTTTTTAATTAATTTATAAAAAAACAATCAGTATTATTATTACTTTTAAATATTATTACTAAAATAACAAATATGTATTTAATTTATAAAAATAATATAATGTCACAAATTGGAATAGAAATAAAGAAACTGAAAGACAAAATTATAATGAAATTTGAACAGCTATTGGAGATTTCGGGCCTGGTGAGTTTGGCATCATTAATGTCCATTTGTTTCGTCTGTCAAATGTCTTGAGCTTGAAATTAACTTTGAATTGACTCTCGAAAAGTTAATGTAATTTGAAAGATATTTTATCATTACGGTGCAGCAAACAGTTGCAAGACTAGTGACGGGTTTACGGTATTGCAACTGTCACATAAGTGATAATGGCCAAACTTGGGTAAGAAGAGTTGTAAGCTAGGTTTACCAATTGGGGATCGCCATGTGCGGGGATTCCCCATGTCGCCAACTCTGTTCGTCCGGCGCCATCCCGGGCACAACTTGATAATTCAAGACGTCCTATTCTCATTGTTTTTATTAACTCCGCGTATCTAGCATTTTCTTCTAGGTACAAAATTATGTTTATTCTATCGACAGAAACTTACATGTACTCTCAATGTTTCAAATTTTGTCTAAAGATGTCTTGACCTAAGTCTTGACTAGCTTAAAGTACTTTCTTCACTCGGGACAGAACCTTTGACTAGGCCAACATATACTTTTAATTTAACATGGTAGGCTAGCTTCGCTTTGATTGATCTCATATGCTGGTTAAAGTAGTTAAATGTAGGTCGAAGTTCATGGGGCTTCTTAAAATGAAAACCTTCGAGGTTCGTTAACAGATGAAAGAAACACTTATGCATGTGAAGATGTCCTGTAATTCGTTTGTTTGAAGAAAATAATCATGCAATTTTCCTTAGCAGGCATAGAGTGCACCGTTCGATGTTGAAGAAAATGCGTCGCAAGAAAAAACGACAAGCTATGGCGAAGGTCCGAGATGAAAAAGAAAAAGAAGGTCCTCTACGTTTCAAAAGATTACGGTTTTGATGACTTTCGTTGTTTAGACGAAACTCATGTGTCATTTCATTTACTTTTGACGAACAGAGGAAATGATCAGAGAGCGTGATCCGTTGTACATGCAGCGACGAGCTGAAATGGAAGCGACGGAAGATCTGTTGCGAGAAGCAGACGAGCGTTGGAGGTGAGACGAGTTTACGATTGACAAATAACAAAAATTGGTTAATTTGAAAATGTTATGTTCTCAACATTCTTGGGGGTCGCGAGTACACAACTGTAACAGTAGATTTTTTTGTAATTTTTGTGCAACTGTGATAGTTGTTTGTGCATAACCAAATTATTCGCTTCAATTCAAAACCTTGTGGTGAGCCTCTGGTGTCGTCATCTCTCATAGTGGAAAAATTTCCAAGTTTCCATTATATTACAGTCAATACTTTTTATTTCTTTTTAGTTTTTTTAGTGACCGAATTGTATGGGAGCGAAAAATGTAATACGTCGCGCTTTCTTTTTTAAATTTTTACAGAAAAGGATATATAGAAATAACAAATTGTGTCTCGACGCGAGATTTAGTTTGTCAATCGTATTTATATGACTGAACTATTTGTTTATAAAAAAATAGGACTGCATATTCCGTTGAGAACCTACAACTTCTTCATACCGACAACAAAAAGTTTATTATTCAATGAGGGGGAATATTCTGTATCTCCTTTTTCAATTTTTGATCGCCCCGTTACTATTTATAAAAGGTACTTTCTTTTGTAGGGAGCGCATGCACCAAAGTTGGTTAGCGCGTGAAAGCCAGGCGCAACTGGAGTTCCAGAAAAGACGTGCTTGGGAATCGCAAGCACATAAAGCCAAAGAGGAACAAGCAGTAAGTAGCACACACAGACAAATACATTTATTTTGAACCTTTATTTAATGTCAGATTTAACCTTGGAAAGTATAACTTTAAAAGTTCAGCTACGATGACCTTGTGAGAAGTTTATCGTTTGCATTGATATTGAGTTTCATTGAATTGTTTCAACAATAGCGTAAAATCCAAGAAGAGTGGGAGGCCCTTCAGTGTCGAGAAAAGGAGGAAGCTCAACGCAAGGAGGACGTCATCAATAAGAAAAAACAGCAGCAGGTGATGGCCTCTGGCGGTTAATTCATATCCATTTATTGCTAGTTCAAAGGTTTCCAAGTGTATCTGGGCTCTGGGAAGCCATATTCGAAACAGATAGCCTAGCATGACTTTTATAATTATAGAAAGAAGGTACTCAAACACAAATATTTTTCCGTGAAGTCGCTAATTTTTTTCGAATTCAAATTGTGTCATCACTAAATTTAGAAATTCTTAGCGGTGATATTTTGATTGTTTTACAATTAAACTATGTTTAGAGTATCTCAATGAGATAGATATTTCAATGCAGGCCGATAAATATAGTCATCACTGACCAAAATATACGAGTCAGATAAGGGTGACATTTTTAAATGTAGATATTTAAAATAATAATTGTTCAAATCTAAAAAAAATGGTTAAAACATATTTGATTTGTCAAATATACAGGATGGCACACAAAATACAAAGCCAAAATATTTTATCAATTCATTGCCAAATGTTGACGGATTATCTTGATCAACATATTGTGGTACCACAGAGGGATATGGTGTCTATTTAATTCGCTTTCAGTAAACTTGATCAAACAGTGACATAATATTTTATGAATATATAATATATTTTATGGACCCCATATTAAATAGACTTCGTCATGCAGCGCCCCCTGCGTTCGGGGAATTTACAAACAAGATGTTAAACATCTGTGTGACGTTACATGAGAATCAGTTAACCAAAGTCACTATATTTTGGCGTTGTTTCTTGTGGGCTACCCTATATACCGGTAGTAATATTATGATTTATTTATTACCCTGGCACAACAAGAAATGATTGTTTTTGCATGCGAGAATTTGCTTAGTTGTCACTTTGTATTTAAATGTCGGCAAGCCCACGGTTTGTTGCTGTACAATCGTTAACCTTAATAAACCTATAAGACAAGTCTTCCTTGACTCCTGCAAAATCGCCACGTTCGGGGCCTGTGCTACCGACATACCTTCATCGAGATCTGCGAGAAACTGTATCTTTTTATGAAAATATCCTAATTGTGCTTAGTTGGTGACTTATGATTTGGCGTAGCGTGATTGTAGTAGTGCTATGTGAACGGAACAATTTTCCTTACAAATCAGAGAAACGTACACTGAGGAAATATCTATCCAAGCATCTGATTTTTGTGAGACGAATTTTTTCCCCAAATCAATTCGATCAGATATGTATGTGTTTGCCGACACCGTTGAAATATGTGACCTGTTTTTGTCATTGTCGTCGTTTATAGGCAGCCCTCTTCGAAGAAGCGACCAAACAGATTGGCGGGGTGAGTCTATGATTCGTGCTATAACCTGGTCATTTATAACAACTTTGTGTAGTTTGTTTGAAATCAGTTTTATATGCCAAACAGTTATTGGATTCCATAGTCATTGTTACTCTTATTAATAAGGTCAACTTAACAAAAATAACTTTACGTTTGGTTGGGAGGGAGCAGATTGACCTCAATTATAGATAATATTTTGGCGCCTTCTACCTTCAAAGAGTGATTCTGTGTGCCGTCTTATGCATATATCTAACATGTCCCGTTTTGCCAAAATTGTCAGGAAAACGGTCCATGGCACAATCCTCCAGCTCCCCAGAATTACGGGACCGAACTGGACCGGCAGAACTGTCCGTTCTTTATCAAGACAGGAGCTTGCCGTTTTGGTGACAGGTAAAATTAATAAAAACAATGTTACAATTCTCGTTTGGCTGGTTGGGTTGGTGTGTTCTGGACAAATTTTGTATGTATCAAGAATTAAACACACAGAACCGAATTCAGCACCGAACGTTGTAAAAAAATAATTACCATTTCGCGTATTCACATCAACTAGACGTGGCGAACGCGATTTAAAACGAGTTCGCCACTCGGTTCGTCTTTTATTCGGTGCTGTCCCGAATTCACACTTTCCGATTATCATACATACCTCCTATTAAACCCTTTATTATTAGATCTTTTAACTCGATCACGAACATTTTTCTTTTAACAAATGTGACAGGTGTTCGCGAGTACACAATAAACCGAGCCTCAGCTGCACGCTGTTGATTCCCGGCATGTTTGCCCACTTCAGCATGGACCAGGCCCGCCGAGACGAGTATGACGCTGACATCGGTCTGGAGTTTGATAACGAAGAGTTCGTGCAACATTTCAAGTAAGCGAGAATTTGGTGTAACATGTTCATGTTCATTCCGAAAGAAGGCGTGTGAAGGAATGTCTCTTGCCCGAAAAATTCCGAAGGTGTCGGCCGGAATCGAAACCGTGATCACGGAAAGCACGATAACCACTCTGCCACTCGACACCTCTGCCGGTAGATGACAACACTTAAGAATTGTTTGTTTAGTGGTTTGGTGTTCACTTTATCTCTTTATTGTACGTACCTTGTGACTTCAAATTATTATTCCATTCGTATCATGATTACTCCCAGCTGTTTCCTCGCATGATTTTCGGGTTCTTTATTTACCAACAGAGATTTCTATGAGGACGTGCTGCCCGAGTTCAAGCAGCTAGGTCACGTGGTGCAGTTCAAAGTGTGTCGGAACCATGAGCCGCACCTGAGGGGTAACGTCTACGTTCAGTACACCTGGTAATTATTGAATCTTTGTGTTGTCGATGACTAATACAAATTGTGGTGTTTGAAACAATGTTTTCGATTTTCTCTTAATAAGTGGGCGAAGGTTCAGTTCGAAAATTGCTGTTACTTCTATTTAATAATTGGAATTTCTATTTACTTGTGTAATCAAAGTATTTGCAATATTTTATTCAAATTTAACTTAAAATGTTATTTACTAGTGCGGTTTATTACTAGACGTAATAATATAATGTAAATAAACAAACATTCTGTAAATTCAATTCACACGAATGTTCGCAGTCGTCGGCCACTATTTTGGGCATTTAATACCATTGGAGCAATATCAAGTGTCAGGGTAGTCACAAAGTGGTTGTATGTTTTGTATTGGTAAAGTGACACATTTTAAAATATTAAATTATGCTGAATTTGTTTCAGATATTTAATAAATCATTCTGATAACGCTTAGTACCAGACTATGGTTTCAGAACAGCATTGCATTTCGCGCTCTAACCTATTTGCTTATGCACAACCAACAAAAATACTTGCTTGAAAACAAGTTAATACGAATTTGTAGAAATAGGCATATAAATTATTTCATTGATATAAATTTGTTTATTTTTTTGCTTCTAGCGAGGAGCACTCGAGTAATGCGTTTCTGAGATTCAACGGTCGGTTTTATGCTGGGAAGCAACTGACATGCGAATTTTCGTCAGTGACCAAATGGAAAATGGCCATCTGTGGTAAATTCCAAGTTTTTCCAAGAATTTGTTTTACACCTTCATATGATGAAATAAAATTTCTGATTAGACATGGATTCTCTTTTTAAAAATAACTTGCTGTCTACCTCAGAAGATAACAAATACGTCTGAAATGTGTTTATTTATTTTATCGATTAAGTTTTAAATGCACGATTTATATACAGGCCTTTATCGTCGGAACCGGTGTCCCAAGGGAAAGAATTGCAACTTTTTGCACGTTTTCCCCAACCCGGACAACGAATTTTTCGACGCCGATCGTGATCTGTCTCCCAGAAGCACAGTACAAAGCAGGTGACTAACAAGATTGTGTTTCCTTGCACTAGATTGGTTATACGTACTTGTCCTCGTAGTTTCGTTGCATTGGTTGTTCAAGACCCACCAGTGTTGCTACACATCAACTTGACATGAATTCTATTACCACCAATTGCAGCTATAGATCCACCGATCGCCGCAATTCACGATCGAGGTCACCCTCGTGGAGGCGAGACCGGTCCCGGTCGTCTCTTCCTTCGTCGAGGCGGAACTCGTATTCGCGGGATCGCTCCAGGGAATCGTCTCGAAAATCGCCATCCAGTAGCCGGTAAGATTATACGCGAATGACGTGTTAATTCGAAATTCGTAGTAATATTATTCTTCGGTGTCAAACTACCTCTGATGAAAATTGATCTTGCAAATTCAATAGCGATTGTTAACTTTTGAGCAGTAATTTGTAAAACGCATTTAATATTAAAAACATCGGCTGTAATCTAAGCGCTGTATCAGATTCTTTAACGATTGAATACCTATACAAAAAAGCCTGACCTGATGTAAGCCACCTTAAAAGTCCTGCAACAAAATTAATTCATTAGAAAACTGAACAAAATCATATATTATTTCAGGAAAAACTATAAAACTTAATTTATTAAAAAATAATTTGACTTTCATAATAGGTCGCACACCAGGTCACGGGAGAGTTCGAGGTCCTGCCGGCACTCAACCAGAGCGTCGACTCCGAGCCCCCACCGAGAGGACGTCGAACGAAGACTCACTCGTAAAAAGCGATCACGCTCTAGGGAACGTTCCAAGTCGACAAAGACGGTCAAGGCGATGGTGGTGACGAAGCAAGACTCAACCAGTGTGGGGAACGGGGGCGACGCCACTGCCGCTTCCCATGCCGAAGCGAGCGAGACGTCCATAAAGAGTCTCCCTCATTCGGTAGAACGCAAGTCTGACAATACGGAGAAGATTGACACCTCCATGGAGGTCGAATCGTCGCCAAAAACTAGGTTAGTATCCCCTACTGGGCTCCAGAGATTCCGCCATCACCTTAGTGGAAATCTCACCACAATTCTATGGATAGCTACTCCCACAATCACAACAAACTGAAACAGCGTTCGTGCTTATTGCGTGACTTAACAACGTTGAGTTGGTTTTTGTGAGAAACTCAATTTCTTTAAAACATAAGTTTTCTATATGATTTTTTTTTCCATATGAAAAAGTTTCATTTTTAATTAATGAAACGTTTGATGTGAATTTCGGAAGACCTCCCTCAACATCGAAACACGATTCTGATGATTATTGTACTGCTTTTTAACGGCTAGTATTAGTATTTCAATTGTGGTGTTTTTTCTTTAATTTAGACATTCCAAGAAATCCAAGAAAAGTCGCCATCACAAGCACAAAAAGCACAAGTCTAAACACAGGCACTCGTCAGTGTCATCCCAATCTTCATAAACAATAATTCAATTCCTTGGGCGGCGCCAAAGAATATCAGTGCCTATTACATAAAATAATTTTAATAATATTTCACTATTTTGATATATTTCCGTTGACCTAACGCTTTATTTTCACTGAAAACAGATGTTTACATGTATGACTACGCCCAAGGTTTTAACTATTTTTTAATAAGTTCTTTAAAAAATGCTTATAATTTCAACGTGTCAGTGTCACAAAAACTTATTTCAATCAAATGGTTAAAAAATGTTTCATTATTGCATCTCACTTATCACGCAGCATATTTTAATTTAAAGAGTAATTTTTAATAGTTTCTGATGCTTCTTCCTCAAAATTAAAAAATGTATATACAAACTAACAATAAACATACATGACGAATCAGAAACCACGGCCCTATAGATTGCTTTGTGTATTCCATGATACCAAAATGTGTTCTCTGTATCGTGCTCGTTGGAAGGGGAAATGATCACAGGTACAACAATAGGTGCCACAACTTTGACCAGTGTTTATTTATGCCAAATAAACTACAAAGAAAATTTACTCGTCCAAAATATGTCATTTTTATATCGGTAACAAGGCAATTCACATTGATGAGGCATAAAGGTGCTTCCCCCAGCTGAAGATCGTTATAGACTGTACACAGTAGTGTAAATAGACACATGATATTTTATGCTTGCAACGTTAATATGCTGGAATCGACGCATTTTTTACAGTCGTACAATAACTACAGCATTATGCAGAATGCAAGCGTACCACTTTTACACAAATTAACCTTTACTGCCCAAAGGACACGTATTACAAAAGCATCATATACTATTTTATGTTGCTTATAAAGCTGCCAAAAATAAGATTCCTATGAAACGGTAGTGATTCATGAGTTTGGTAGTAGTAGTATTTAAGAACATGTTTTCTGTTATTACGACGGTATTATTTCAAAGATTAATTCCCCTAACTTAAAATTGTCTTCAGATTCCTAAGTAAGCATATAACTTTGCAAATGGCGTTTCCACTGTGCAAAATTTTAATTTATTCAAATGTGAAAAATAGAGTTCGGTTATATATGTGCATTCTCAAACGTTAAAATTTAATATAAGGCCGATATCAGCAGGAAATTACCCGCTCAACACTCCGACCGTTAAGGAAACTGGACACAAATGTTAAACAAATGCAATCATAGACTTACTACGAAACAACCGAATCACATTACAAAATTTCGATATGATATATTTGAGCATTTCCACATTGCATACTTGTGCGTCTGTTAATTTTGGATCCCGTAGCTCAATTGGTTAACGCATTGTTGTGCCTGCTCCCCAAGTCAAAGTAATGTCGGTAGGAAAGAAAATTAAATGTATTGATAACACGACGATCCTACAAGTATCATTCATTCAAAACCAGCCATTCATATGTTCTTTAACTTCACTTCACTGGAGCAAAATTACTGAAAACTACGCTCGCGTTTCGAACGCACTAAACAAATGAAATACGGAATCCAAAACGGTTATAATTTTAGCCGGGAACCAAAAATGAAATTTTAACGGTTGAGCGCTATCGTTATTGCCATTACGCTGATAAACATACTCGCAATATGAAATCTATAATTCTGAGAATGCAATGGTGAGATCCAGTAAACTGTAATAATAAAAAAAGAGGATTCTTGAAAAACTTTCCAGAAAACAAATATGAATTCTAGGAAAACCAACAAATTTATAGGAGTAATTTTTTAAGTACTTCAAAATGCTATCCTTCATAAATATGGGAATGTCTGCGAAATAAAGACATATGGTAATCACATTTTTTAAGCCCTTAAAGTACATGCTCATTTGTAGGGGCACGGAAGCATAGAAAGCCAAGGCAAAAGTGTTGGTGGGGATATTACATCCCACTCTATATAGGTGTATGCCCTACGTGTCTCCCACTAGGCAGATCGTCACTAATACTAGCTATTGTGTTCAGGTGCTTTTAAATTGATTTATTTATGTGTAAAGATAAGTGCTGCGTGGAGTCGAGCCCACGAGGGGATAAACATATTTGCGTAAATGATTACAAGGAATTGTACAAATTAGCGAATGGCTGAAAAAAGGAGCTACCATTTCCAGTTCCCTTTTGAGACTACGAAATGTACGACTCGTCGTAGCCCAGTTGGTATTGCTGACTGTGGTTGGCGGTCCCAGGTTCGATTCCCGGCGCGGGCTTTCGATTATTCGATCCCGGGATACTGGTGATAATGTGCCCCTCACATAGTGCCTAAGCACCAAGAGAAGTACAGAATTATTTTTTAAATGCAGGCTCACAGTGCGCAATTATTATGCGTTTGGACTCTTTTAAGATTGTGGCATCAACCATAAGTATGAAAAACTCTCAGCTATTCAGCATTTGCTTTCTAGCAGACAATTGGCGCCGATTATGCTTAATTGTTTATTATTATGCGTGGATCAGATTCATTTAGCAAACAGCAATTTTGTATCACACTAAAATCAGGTTAATATTCTCTTAAGTACATTTTTAAAATATGGTATACGTTCTTGGGTACAGCCGTAAACAATTGAGCGTTTCATAAAACAATTCTAATTTTTGTAATCACTAATGTGAGGTGGTCAAGTTAGAGCCAGCTGTTTTAGTCGTCAAATGACATAAATTTGGTAATTTTAATATTGTTCAAAGGGGTGTTTTATTAAAACGACACAGGCGATCCTAAGAATTTTTTTCGAAATGTTAAACGATTAACTACTTAAACAAAACGATAAACGATAACCGAACTTAAATTACTTTGACAGTTGTCTTTTTTTCTGTTTCTAGTTTTGCCGAACGTGTCGGAGAGTCATTCTGAACTCGAATATACACTTGTATTTAAAGCATAAAGCAGAGACGATGCGGCAATTTGTGGGTTAAAATTCAGCGTTATAGGCCGCAGTTCAAATTAAAGTTGGAGACCACAGAGAACCAAACAGAAATCTCCTCCATTATGAAACACCAAACAACGTGGGAGCGTGAACGTTTTGACAAATTTAAAAAACAAAACAAATTTTTTTTTCCTGCCGAAGCTACAGCGAGTGCACTAACGTTTTACACAACACAATCGGGGGAAATTAAGTACGCAGACTACAGCATTTGATACACAGGAGCAAAAACGGTAAGTAGAAAAAGCCGACCACTCTAATATTGTACCTGGATCATTCTGAGCAAACTACAGAACACATTTTTTCCCGCCCCAATCGGAGTTAATTCGGGAATCGAGAGACAGACAGTCTCTCGATAGAGAATATATCGTTATAAAGAGATTCGTCCACCATTTTTTCCCTCCGCCCGTTCAATTCTCCACCAGCCGAATATTTCCGATAGAAGGATGCAGAAACAGGGAAGCATACTATTGAAACATGATTGAAACGAAAAACTAATTTTGAAATAGGTTGGGGTCAGTCGTTTAACAGCTCTTTCTTGATTATGATTGGTGAGGGGGGGAGGGGAGTTTTAAGGGTCGGCCGTCTACCTGTGTCTACACGACTGCAATCTATAGGGCTTCGTCAAATCAACCGAGACCGTGGTCTTCAAAAAATCCTTGCGGAGTTTCTTCCTAAAAAAATAAAGTTGCAAAAATGGTGTGAAGAAGTGTTGCACACTAGGTTGAGGATATTAAATTGACATCATGGAACCACATAGAACAAAACAGAAATCAAATTGTCTCCCTCCCCTCTCCCCATCCAACTTGACCCCATGCGACGAAATTACGTTAAGAAGAAAAGTGCTGGACAGCAGTTGCGGATTCTGATCGACTTTGCGATAAAGAATACGATTTAGTTCTCAATTGCAAATTTAATGACAACAATAGAAAGTTAAGGTCAAATCACTTTCCATTTAGTAGTAAAGCGTATCAAGAATCCATAATTGCAGCCCACATCACGCAAATTACGATAGCAGGCATATCTGATAAGAATTCAAATGATCAAGTACTGAACAGATTCCGCAGTAACCCCAAATATGAGAGAAAAAAAGGTGCGTTAGGCCAAGTAGCAAGTGCGAAGGATTGAAATAGTATGTTATAATGTTAATACGATAGAATAAATATTAATGAAAATTTATAAAATAACTATCAGGAATGAAAGCGAAGATAATTACAGGAAGTGACGAGCTGACAACTGAAAATTAAATGGATGACATGTATGACAAATGATAACGCTCAAAATAAAATCGTCGATACAGAAAAAATAAATTAACACGATCTGCAAATTGGTTTGAAACATTTAATTCACTATAATCATTATTTTGATATCCAATATATGCCATGTGGTAGTAAATGCACTAAAACTATCGACTCGAATAAAACTATGAACAACTATTAACCACCGAAAACACTAACAACCAACAATGCGCTAGATTAAGTATATACTGTACTAAGTATATAGGGAATACAATTGTATAAACACATTTTCGGAGAATAAATTGATATACAATCATATCTAGTTTGCAGTTGGCACGTATGACACCATTTTATATCACCAAATAGCTACGAGAGATACGATCACAAAAAATATTTAAGAAATATTCCAATTTGCTCGGCGTTGATTAAACTTGAATTTCGAAACCTGGCGCAAACAATGATTTAAACCATTCTTTCAACCGAGATAGACACTAGAATTAAACACATTGCTCGACCGATCAAAAATTAATCACCCATAAGTAAACAATTCTCTAATTCAGGTCTTCCAAATGTTTTTTAAAATTATTTCTACAGTAAACTGAATTGTTTTTCATTTAAACTGTAATTTTTTTACAATCCACTGTCCAGCAACCTGACTTAATTTTTGGCGCATCAACCAAAAGTCAAACACAATAAAAATGCTGAAAACAAGTTACAATTCTTCTGAAGATAAATTGTGTTGCGGCTTTTCTTTCACAAATGCTTAAGATGGTTTACGGGCTAGGAACTCTCGGGCTCCAATCATTGTAGGAATGTAAATTACTCGAAAATTAAGCATGAGTGAGAAAATCGACGACGAGCTGCCGAGGCTCCTTGAATAAACATATTTTTTACATATTTTTCGTGTGTGGTTATTTTAAGGCGCAGCCTGTAGTAGCAATCACTCGATTCATATGCTTTATTAATATATTATAAAATTGTTTTAACGCGAGTTGAAAATGGGCAAAACACACATGCAACACTGAAAATGTCCGTTTGGTTCTAACGCGAGAGATGTTCACATCAACACAACATTTTCCATATGTACGGGCAAGGCGGATTGCATTCAATTGTTAAACAGTAGTTTATTAACCAAATTAATGTTTAAAAAATCCATTTAATTTTTGTAAATATTTATTTTTGTAAATATTAATATATCTATATATTATTATTTTACTTGAAAATGTGCCAAAAATAAATAAAAGAAAGTTCAACGTGAGGCTTATATGTTAGAATTGATGCAAATGTTTGGAATGAATTAAAAACATCAGAAGCTACGTGTATTTAAGGAAATAATTCGTATGGAATAACAAAATATGATGTGATAGTTAACATAAAGCAGTTAATAGACATTTTAACAAGCATGCACCCAAGCAGAATTTGAGATGCATTTTTTGGGGACAACCTCACAACAACGCACATCTACTCTCCAAGTTGCAGTTTTGTTTATGCCCCCATTCGGTACTCTGGGCTTGGCACCACAGAATTTAATTGAGGCATGCCCGCGCAGAGTCCAAAAATGCCAAATAGAAAATTCAATCTGATAGATTTTTCAATCTTTAATTTGGAAAAAATGTTGTTTGTACAAAACACTAAAGGAACTTCATACAAAACACAAAAGGAATATGTCGGGTAAGTTATATTGGCCACATATAGGTGGCCCACAAAATGATAACACAAAATATATTTTATCAAAACTTTGCGAAATGTTGACAGATGTTCTTCCACATCATGTTTTCCAATACCCCGAGCAGGGGTTGCATTAATTACGTCGATTAATTCGCGTGTTTCAAAATGGCACTGGCGAATAGTAAAGGTCGAACCGTGATATCGGGTTTAGGAGGAATAAAACATCACTGTACTAGGTAATTAATCTAGGTAGGAAAGATTTTTCTGAGAAGTACGACCAAGAAGTGATTTGGACAAACCTCTTTCATAAGATTGACGACATTTAATCAGCTAAGCGTCGTGTTCTTCAGGCCAGACATTTTTTTAATCTTCCTAAACTGTGTGACAAACAATGCAACGCTCCCTGTACTCGGAGAATTTGAAAACAAGATGTTAAAGAACATCTGTGCCAGATTTCAAGAGAATCAGTCGACATTTCGCAAATATATTTTGGCTTAGATTTTTGTGGGTCAACCTGTATAACAATCTGTATCACTATTAGAAAAGTTAGAAAAGGGCACTATTAAGAAATCTTTTGAGCAGGCATTTTTGTAAAGAAAAAATTTCGATATCGATTCAGTAAATCGATAAGTATGATCGAAAATTAAAGTCATTGTACAATCGTGCCCAACATAGTTCCGAAAAATAAACATAAAATAATTTTGTTTAAATAGTAAAACAAGTATTGGCAACACGATTGCAAACAAAAGATGCAAATGCACAGCCCGATTGCCTTTCGCATTGCTTTATGAACTTACATGTAAAATTGTTCAGACGGACAACATTTATACCAAGAAATCTGACAAAATGCGACACCGGCTACACCACAAACTCATGAGTAACCCTCGAACTAAATAATTTGACAGCCAATGCCAAACCACATTACCCATATTAACATTATCTGCACTAAAACTCACGCTTAAAACTGTGGAAGCACCCGTGGGAAATGCATTTTATTCGCTAGCACGATGACAAGTCCCATTTTTCGGTAAGCAACTTTCGAAGCCACTCGAATCGTGAGACAAATTTTCAGCAATTTTGCATACAGAATAAAATTGCATAAAATGACTTCCAAACAACAAAATGCCTTACGACTTTTCATCGCATAAAATCGGCCCCATTGTCATCGATATGATACCCCAGGGTCCAATAAGCGAGAGAGCCCGCGCCAGGAATCGAACTCGGGGTCAGTCTCACCACAAATCGATTTCTTAACTAACCGGGCGAACGATAACCTCGGCTTTGATCAAGCAGTGCTTCGCAAAAATAAAAACATACGCTAGAGCAGGTGCAGAAAATGAGCAATTGTGTATATGGATAAATCATGTAGTAGCAAGGCGCAAGAAGAGAAAAATAGAAAAGACATGTCGCACGAAGCGATCCTAGCGGTCAACCTGCCTGGCTTCGAAACAAAGTTTTTGTCCGCACGCACAGAAGTTGTCAACGATTGCCGCTAGGATCGCCGTGGCGCGACCCGTTTTCTAAGAGTGAGACAAGAGTCAGATGAGCCCATTCTCTCGTAAAGCGGCCTCGAGAATTTCATCCTTTTGACAGACATAAAAAGAGAAAAAAGCCAAACGCAAAAAAAGGAAGACATTAGAACGTTCGGTTTCTTTTTTTGAGCGGATTTAGACGTTTGAGTGGATGACAAAAGAGAGCGGACGATGGCACATGCTTAGTGACATTTGACATTTTTTTTTAAAAAACAGGCATACAAATACTAGTACAGAAGACAATCATGCACAACGGCCGAACCCCGGATTTGCAGAACTCAAAGAAAGTCTCCGAGCGTACTGGAAACAATTACTTTTTAATTTTTAAAACGACTGCATATTTATTAGAAACAGTTGGCAGACAGACTGAAGACGAACAAGTAGCCAATTTCGGAATAATTATTTTTTAAATAAAGTTGCAGGGATTTCATCACGGTTCCCTTACCGATTGAGTCGGTCCAGTTCAATATGTTATAAAGTCAATATATAGACAGACTTACTTTTAAGGTTTACAATTGGTTTCAATAAGGTTTCAATTGGCGAGTTTTATGGAATTTAAAATTAAGGCACTTTCGAACTTGTATTACTTTTGACAATGTTTTTAATTTTTCTTAATTTTTAGACAATATATTTGCTGATATTTTTAATTTCCTTTATTGTCTTTGATATTTAGTAAAACGTACACCTTAATTCCCCTATCTGGATAATAAATAGCTTTAAAAGATTCAATTCAAGCCAACTAACTGTTCTAGTGAATGATACTTTCGAAGTGACTTGCGCAAATCCGTTCAAGTAATAGGAGCGAATATTTGTCAAAGGCGAAAAATGAATGCTGTGGTTGTGCATTGTGTAATATTAATAAATCGCGAAGTCCACGAATAATAGTTATAGTAATAGTTCACGAATGGTTAATGGTTAATAGAACAATAACAAATCGTCCTCGAAAGTAAATAGGAAAAGTGCTGAACACGCACAGTCTTTTAGCTTCCAGGGCTTCCCCATTTCAATTCAATGATTTGGTAACGTCATCGCAAGGTTATAACCTTTGAGGTACTAGCACAATTAATGTAAAAGAAAATAACTACTAATGTTTCGAAATGGTCTAATAATGTGGTAGATAGTTCGCCGTCGGATCCCTGGCTAGTAACGTTTTGCAAACACGTAATCGACACAGATTTAATCACAAACAGTTGAATGAAACCTGGCCAAAAAATTAATTTTAGTTGGACCAACACCAACTGGACAATTGGCAAAATGGACATGTCGATAACAATAATGGATACTGGTACTTGGGACGAGAAGGACAGTATGTATGCGAGGGGGGACGAACCAATACGATTGTCGTGTGCGATTACTAACAAATGGGAGATACAAGATACAAAATGGTATCGAAGTAGAATTTGTGTGCGTATAAAAAATAGGCAAAACGGAAGCAGACGTGAGTTATGATCTCGAATAGCACGGTGAAAAATAATATACGCTAGTGCACCTAAAAGAACATTTCAAAAGTTTTGCCCCTTAATATATAAAATCATAATAAATCAAATCATAAAATCACTTTTTACTCGTGCTATTTTTTGTATTTATGACATAGAAAAGCAATACTTACAAAAACTAAACAAACACATCGTGCGTACGCATCGTAGTATCAATTTATGATCTGTCAAAATAAAATGTATTCACCAAAAAAAAAAAAAAAAACATGGTGGTCCACATCGACCAAAAGATGGTGTTGTATAGAATGTCTATAAATAGGTAGCACCGGGGTTGTAGAATCGTAAGTGAAAAAAGTGTAGGGACTAAAAATGACATGATAGGTCATCATAAAAATTTAATTTCCTCCAGAGTCCAATCGAAATGATCATAATTGTTTGAAAAGATAACTCTTAACTCAAAAACTGAATGAACATAAGGCGTAATATTTCATTTAATGTAAAATTGACAAAAGATTAAAAAAAATATCTTCTAGACTAAAGCGAAAGCCACAGGTTACCACTGCCTCACATATGATCAATCAGTTTTTTAATAAAAAACATGCAGACTAAGTTGAAAAAAAGATCAAGATTGTGGTGGAATTGATAAAATTTGTTTGATTCAAATCAAAAGATAGTCAGTAATGACAGAAGCTAAAATCTTTCTAAAGCTCAAATATCAATTAACCGTTATAAATATACAGCAAGACCTTAGTAGACCGTAGCAAGGCAGCAGTAAACCTTATCCAATCCAATACTACCCATAAAAATGGGAAAATATAGAAGTTTGATTTTGAAAAATAATAATGGTACTGATTTTTGCCAATCGCACAAGATCACGTTTTGTAATCTTAAGAATACGTTAACAGTTCAATTTCCATTTTCTAAAATACATCAAGTCTTTCACAACAAAAATTTTGATTCTCTATGTAATCTTTATAAGAAAGCATGAAATTAAATAGCAAAAAAAAGGAAGCTATCAAAGCGAAAAAATGATTTGGGAACATAAAACAATTGCGAACCGTTAAAATGATCCCTGAACATGTATGATAAGCGCATAATATCAAGCGGTCTCATTGCCACCTACATCCGCATTGTGCTTGGCTATTGCAATACATTTATGGGGAATAGGTACAAACGTAAATAAAATTTAATTTAAATATTCGACTTTGAGTCTCGCAGTTAACCACCGTTGAGGACGTATTCATTCAGTTGGAAATTTCTGGTCAATTCAGGGACATTTTATTTGATCCCCCAATGAGCTAAACTCAAATTTGAGATGAAAGAGAGTTCGGGGCAAATTATAACCCATTTGAATCAAACGTACGACTCGTCGTAGCCCTGTCGGTATTGGTTCAGGCGGTCCCGGGTTCGATTCCCGGCGCGGGATCTCAATTATTCGATCCCAGGGTAGTGCTTAAGCACCATGAGGGGCATAGAAAATCCTGTAGTGATATTGCACTAGTGAATTTAAAAAAAAAAACTGCATTTGAAATGCACGTTTCAAAGTGATTACAAGTGTATTATTACAAATATCTTACAAGTATAATTTGCCACTTGAACCAGAGCACAAAAAAACCCGAACAAACCGTGATGGAACTCAAAACCGGGACAGCTAATTAAAGGCTGGAGAAATTATTACGATTTTAAATTGGTCAGTCTGCCGCTGAATGACATGAATGGTGCAATCTGGTCCTTTTCTCCAAACCCAGCCTTCCCCAACCAATCTCTTGAATCTCAACTACCCGTTTACAGGAACAATGAAAGTGGGTCTGCACACTGGGCGTGTGTGACTACCCTGAAACACAATATGGCACATAATGGTTTTCTTTCTAAAAAAACTTCAATTGCCTTCTAAATTGAATGTAGTTTACTGAAATGTGGATGCATCGACAAAGGACCAACACTTTCGCTCACAAAATTTAGATCATAATTGCTAAAAATGCTTAATTATACTCTGTACAATTTATTTAACTGGAGAAATGGTCTGTTGGAAGCAATACAATAACAGACGACGAGAGGCGAAACAATCCGGTGAACAGCAACGGTTTAATGATCAGACAATCCAATAAACACGGATAAATTAACATTTTTAAAGAACAATGAATAATTGCAGAATTATATTGGCACATGTGCTAACAAGGAGAATATAATTAATGTAATGAAATAGATTGCACCGAACACCGGATTAATTGTTTCGCCTGTTTTTTGGATTGCGTCCAGCAAACCATTTCTCCAGTTAAATTAATTTATACCACCTCGGGCGTCACCACCACTCTATTTTTTGGATGCTTAATTATGTTTTCTCAACAAAAATTTACTAAGCCATAACTTGCAATTTCAAACAAATTAATGGTTTAAAAAATGTAATGCGTCTGCAATATTATAACAACAGGATAGAGGACGAGGAACAGGGCTGGATTGGCCGACCGTAATAAGAGAACTTCAGAAATCAATAATCAGACCGATAAGATGAATATTTCTAATTAATTATTTTCTGGACGTTGCCACTCCATCCATCTATGTCCGGCGCTATCTCGGATCAGTCAACACAAAAACTTTCAACCTTACGAGAAACTTTTTTGATTGAATTTGCGAAAATAATATTTATTGCGTAATAAAATAATGTAATTATTGCCAAATTCGTTATCGGTAAAGGATGTGTGGGTGCGCCTTAGGTTGGTCAAAGGTTATTCAATCGTTTGCAGTAGCAAAAACCGTTCACTGTTTGGAAAATGACGACCCTGAACAGGTATTGTAAGCCTAATCGCCCAACAACTAACAAAAAGGCGAGGCTCGGCATTGCTATTTGATTTAACACACGGATAGAAACCAAATCTGAACAAGATTAAAAATTTATTACTAGGATGTCGTCATCACACAACCTATAAACTATAAAAACGCTAATTTATAAAGGTTTAATTTTGAATTTGCATCTCATCGACAAGTCCACCCTCACAGCCACTATTCGGACACACCGTGTTACTGCTGTCAAGAGTTTCACTCAAGACAAGGCCTTTAAAAAGTGTCACTAGTCTTTATCTGAACCAAAGAGTGTTTAAAAAAAACTGGTCTCGTGATGCGAACACATTTTCTTAAAAAGTAGGAATGACAGAAAGAAATAATAACAATAAAAAAACATATAAAAGAGTCGGACTCTCGGAATACGAAGACTTCGGCAGGACACTTTCGAGAGTCCTAACACAGTCCAAAGCCAAGTTAAAAAATATTCGCGTTCCGTCTCAACACTAATTCAGTTATAAAGAAATCCTCCCACACCAAAATTAAAAGCTGTGCGCGACATTCAGCAAAATCAAAAGATCCATAATCACGTACATACAATTCGATGGCAACCAATAATAATAATAATTATACTAAACAACAAAACAGAAATCTTTCTACCCAGGTGAAAATTTGTTGGACGACGGGTGTGAAGGGACGGAAAGTAGGGGCACACACAAGAGGTGCAAGGGCACAAGGGGGTGTCACAAACTACTCCGATGGGCATTAAGGGGGATGGCGGGCGGTGATAGGTGGGTGGGTGCATATACAAGTTCCAGTTCAGATATATTGTATGTACAAACATATCGATATATCGATAGAGGTCGAAGCGAAGTTCTAGATGAGACCAAGTTCTTCCAAGGTACCTTCCAAGGCTTCTTGCTTTCAGGGGAAAGAGTAAAAGGACGGTCGTCTAAGAGTTTGAAGTGTTTAGGAGGTGGAATAAAGGTGGTGGCGGTGGTGGTGGTAGTGGTGGCGGCGCCAGTTGGGTTATTGGCGCACGCACGCCCACACATCACAGTGAGAGAAACGGATCTAAGCCCAAGAGCAGACAGAAGTCGGGAGAAGTTTTTGGCGGTCGTTTTGGTTATATTTTGGTTAGTTTTGCAAAAGAAGGCCTAAGGGATTATGTACTACAAACGAGATTAAAACGGAAAAAAAAGAAAAATAAGAATAAGTAAATGGAAAAAAAAGAAGGCTATTAACCCTTTACTGCATGGAAAAGCGATTCGATTTTTTCAGGATCTAGCATAGAAAGTTTGTGAAGAGCACGCTTTTCAAAATTACGTGTTCCATCACAAACCTGTATTGATTCGACCGATCCGTCAAACAAGCTATAAAACAAAAATACTCTTACATAACTTCGCTGTATTCAATGCAAAATTCTTTTAAGTTCATTGTTTTTATTGGGTCACACCGTATAAAAATTTTAAGAAACATTTTTAAAAAATCATTTTTGAATGAAATGAATGAAATCTTCTATCAGGAATTAAATTATATTCTTCTTCCGAAATGTTGCGCCGTCTAAGCAGAGGTCCTCGGAGGTTACACACAATAGAATACGCTTTTTAAGTTGATTTTCTAATAATGCACAAACTTGAAAGATTTTCGAAAACTGCCCATTTGACGTTCACGGCCACGACTATGGTTGTCGCACGATGTGGGCGTGTCACGAATCTGTCGCATGAGTTTACGAGCGCTTGTTTCAGGCAAAAATTGCCAACTGCAGTGCCACTGTCCTGATCTTGAGACCAATCGAACAGAGGTAAAAATATCGTTCTCGTCGATGAATATAATAAAATCGACCACAGACTCGATTTATGAAGACCAAAGAAAATTGAATCGTTTTGCCCGCGTGCGAAATATTGGTGTTAACCTTAACCTTCTTCCTTAAACTTAAATACACAAAATATATTTGTGAAATTGCCAGCTCATGCAGTAAAGGGTTAACAGAAAAAAGATAAGTAGTAAGGAATAGATGAGCCAAGTGGAGATTGCATGGGAGACTAAACTAGAACGTGGGGAAGGGTGATTAACAAAAGTTCAGCATCAAGCAAAAGGCGATCACAAGCATTATTTCGTGCGCAATATTAGAGGGGAGGCTGCGTTGCCGAAGATTTTATCGGGGGCAATTTATTTTTAAAACAAAACATTTTCACCGGGTCCAGAATTCGACCAATCGCAATATCGCAAACGGACGCCAAAAATGATTTTACCTTAGGCAAAGGCTGCAATAACGGTTCAGCAGCAATACGAGATAGGGAGAGTGATAGCGAGAGAGAGAAAATATTTTTATAAGGATTGAGAGGCTTACCTCCTGCAGGAGATCCTGGGCGGCGATGGCCTTGAGCACGCTCTTCTTACTGGTCTCCTGGATCTCACCGCCCAACATGAGTTCGTCCAGCATGAAGTAGGCCTTTTCGAAGTTGAATATGATGTCCAGTTCGCACACCTAAAACAAGCATACATAAAACAAGCTTTTTCGGAACAAAAACTTGACAACAAATAGTGTTTTAATTTTTAGGACGACTCTTTTGAAGAGGAATTGGTTTTTTAAAAAAAATGTGATAATTATAATAATGTATTGGCCACTAGTATTTTCCGTGCAGTCAAAGGAACAAATTAAACCAATTTGACAGATTTGCACTCACGCTTCCAAAGTATTTGTCCAATAGTTCGACGTATCGATGAATTATTTCTAGCGTCAGCAGCTCGTTATCCCACTGCTCAATCGCACAGCAAAAGTAGAGACTTGCGTAGCTGAAACAGACAATTGTACGGTCCAAAACATGAGGTTGAAATGTAAGTTCAAAATGTATCACTACAGGATTTTCTGTACCCCTTTTGTACAATCCAAATACCACTTACCGTTTGTAAACTATTTTCAGGTCTCGCCACTCGAGAAAGCTGCACATTTTTGGTTTCCTAGCTAAGACCGTGGTGATTAGTTCCCGGGTAATCTTCTTCTTCAACTTGTCAGGATGCGCGTTATACCATTTCTGAAGTCTCAATTTGCCCTGGCGACTGAACAATAGCATAAATTGCATCTGAAATTGAAAAAGATAACCACTTTGAACCAACAATATTAACAAAATGTAGGCCTACAGTTCAAAGCCACCAGACGTGAATCCCTATTTGACCCCATATGGTTTGATAGGAAGCGAGTCAAAGTCCTTCGAGTTGGGGGCACGTCTTGCTTTCGCCATCGTCTTTAATCACGTTCTGCTCCATGAGCAATCGAAATCCAACACACCTCAATTCAAAGGTCATTGATAATTTCAAGTGACACGGGTGGCCATTTTCCGGTATCATTTTGCAATGTACAATGGTTCACTCACCATCTTGATTGTGATGGGTCTCTCCTCTTGATTCTTTAAACTCTACTTCATAACAATCTCCACTATACTTTAGTCGATCTATATTTTAACAATTAATAAATTCAGGTTACATTACAAACACACCTCAATCGTCCAACAGAACATACACCATGTTTTTCAAAGCCGTAACCAGATCACGAAAGCTAGGTAAACTTGCACAATTTATTAAAATAAAAATAAAAATAACTTATGTATCATCTGTATATGGTAAAAATGGTCTATATTATAAAACGTAATATTATTTTTTTGGTTTAAATAATCTATGGAATTTAAGGTTGGTTTGCTAAATTAATTATACTAAAATAAACTAGGAATAACGATTAGCGTTCTTGTCCCCAGTAAACGACACATTTCTGATTTAAACAGAAGGATACTCGACGAATCAAGGTGGAAGAAAAGGTGTAATACGCTCAACGTGCTGCTTGCGCAGCCGTTAATGTTTATGACGTAAACATTTCACGTTGTCCTTTTGGGCACTCAAAAATAATTTAATATGACGTCATTATTGCCAAATTCGAGTGACGCTTAACCACGATAGTCAACTGAGTAGATTTGCCGCGCAAACGCCCGCGACATCTGACGAGGGATTAACGAACCGAACAATCCATGATCAGCAGCCCGCCCAAAGCCGTATGGATAATCATCAACCTTTCGATCAAGGATCGAATCGAACCAAATGTTATCTGTGAACTTCCTAGTGATAGATGAACTGGTTTATTGTTTAATGTCAATGCCTCTCCAAAATAATTCTTTAGCCGACGATCCGCGCGCCCTTTAGTAGTCCTCCAATTAATACAGATCGATGCTGTGATCCAGCTATGTATGTTTTGTGACGCATCTAAACACAAATCGCGGAAGCCGTAAATAAATATCGGTACAAAAATAATTCTATAAATGATTCCAAGCCCGATGACACCGAGAAGAAAACGAAAAAAGTTCGCAAATTGAAGACAATGTTTCAGTAAAATCGTTTGCATACAATTTGTGACAAATCGACATATTTCGGAGATGGAAAGCGAAAATGTTACCCCAACAAACCCCGAGGTCACAGGTAGTCCAAAGTCTATCATCTGTCAGGGTTCAAATCCCGCCGTTGAAATAGATTTGACTAATCAGCGTGGTAACAATGCGAGCAAGTCTGCCGATCCAGTTGAAAAAGGAAACTCCGAACTTCCACCGACGGACCCATCATCTCCAGATGGTGCAATCGCCGTCGACAAGGCGCCAACCGTTCAAATTTCTATCCTTGCATCGTCAAACAGTGAAATCACCGTAAATGTTGCTCCAGGCAGTGAAAATACTATAAATGCGTCGCCAAAATGTAATATTACTGGTCACTCGTCGCCTGATTGCGCGATAACTGATCGTGCGTCGTCAAAGTGTGAAGCTACTGACCATGAGTCGCCAAATGAGATTGCAACTGGCGCCTCTCCAGGGTGTGAAACCAATGTGTGTGCCCATGAGTTGTTAGACAGTGAAAGTTCGGTAAAAACATCGGTAGAATGTGAAAACACTGTTAAAGCGTCGGCAGATTGTGAAAGTACCGCCAAAATTCCGCTAGAATGTGAAAATAACCTTAATGCGTCGACAGATTGTGAAAGTACAGTCAATGTGTCGCACATTCGCAAAACTCCCGCCGACAGTTGTTCCTTGCCACCAACATGTTGCTCTCCAGATGTCACAATATCGGAAGATTCCCTGACAATCGATCACTCCTTCTCCAACCCTAACACTTCCGAAAAACCCTACCATGCGTCGGTAGAATTTGAAACTACAACATGTACAGACGGCACTTCCACCTCAGCCAGTATCACCCCGGCGCCAATCCGTTGCGCTGCGCCACCTGGCGGCCGTCTTGCCACCGACCCCTTTAACCTGTCGTCACAGGAAGGTCAGGACCACCTGCGCGAGTTGAACGAAGAACTGAAAGCCCTCAACGAGCAGGGCAGTCCCAAACTGTCCATGCTTCATTCTCACTCTGCCAATGAATTGAGCGCCCGAATGAAACGGCGGAAACGGAAGCGTCGTCATTACCACCACAAGGGGACCAACCCCTTCAAGCCAGAGAACAGTCCTCGTCAGGACGGATCGGACCTTTCGGGACAGTCCAGTAGTGCGGGACTGACGTCGAATCCCAGGAAGATGTCCAGGCATCACAAAGTGAAGAAACGGTTGCTGGATGAGGAGGCCGGACACGAGTCGCAGTCGCCTAAGCGACTGTCTATTGCCGAGGTGTCGGACGATGATATAGGCGACGGAGGTTCCGACGATTCGATGGACGAGGCAGGGATCATGGAGACGGCCAATGACGAGATTGATCGGATCCTAGAGGAGAAAGCGTGGAAGGCAAACCTGTCTGCTGTCAACGTCAAGAACATATTGCGGGTATAGAGGATATTGGTTATATATTTTTTCTGGGCTGCTCAAGTATAGAAATATCTAACATAGGGGAACAAACACGGGACAGAAAACTTTGTTAATTTACTTATAAACACGCCGATGTATTCAAACAAGATATGTATGAGCGGAATGCTGGACGCAAAACCAAAAAGGCGATAAGAGTTGGCGAAACTCTTCTAATATATAATAATAGTAAACTATTATTTAAAATGAAAAAATTAAACCCTATGAAAATAAACCCTATAAAAAATGAAAAAAATTTGTAATCTCGTCGTCTTCGAATTTGGTCGCATATCCAGTACGTGCGCTCAGGTCCGAGGTGCTCTAGTTATATTATATTTTCAAAATTTCTATCATCTAAAAGACAGCTGATGATCGCAGTGGTGTGCGTGAAACCGGTACTGTTTACCTTGGGTAATTATAAATAGAAATTTTCCACAGGAGATGTGGATGTGGTAAATTTGTTGAAGTGTATCGGTATCGTCTTATCTGTAGTGTCAGTTCCCACGGTGTTCTGGTTTAATTTTTTCATTCAAGGGTTTCAAGGGTTTCGCCAACTCTTCTCGCCTTTTTGGTTTTGCGTCCAGCATTCCGCTCATCCCTATTTTGTTAATGTAGTTTTAATTTTTTTTCATTTTCAACAGGAGTTTTTTTTTACCCCTCTTGGTGCTTAGGCACTATGTGAGGGGCACAAATTAGTCTAATGGAAAATATGGAGTAGCGCGTGTCAAGTCTAACACTACTAAAATATGATAGATATATTACAATTACAACATGTACCCACAAGCAGCCTATTGAGATATTAAGGAGGTCCACCAGCGTGTTCGTCCTAAAAATAGATTAAATGATTAAACGAGTTGTGTTCGTGATATGTCCGGTCGACTGAATTTACAAATAGATTTTAAAAAGCTACTTGAAAATATGAAGTACTAAAAATTTGTACCATTTATTTGTGCTAGCCACTTCTAATTTTACCTCCGAGAGTATGCTATACATTATTTGTTTAATCAGTATTTAATTTTGGAACTGTTCATTTAATTGCAGTACGTAATCACCAATGAGAACGTGTTGGCAATGGTCCACAACAGCATGAGAACCGACGGCGACAGTCTGGAAGGGGCGTTTGAGCCAAAGCTGACCCGCTCTAAGGCAAAAGAGCTATTGGAGAAGCGGGCCAAGGTGCCATGGCCGATCTCGCCCCTTAAGCAGCCGACGCCGTCCAAATCCAAGAACCTGAGTGAACTGCAGTTCTCAGATTCATCTTCTGACGAAGAGTACAGACCCGAGCTGGGCGAGATCAGCGAGGAGGAAGACAGTTTCGTGTCGTC
This sequence comes from Mycogona germanica, assembly GCA_034698785.1. NCBI lineage: Eukaryota > Metazoa > Arthropoda > Diplopoda > Chordeumatida > Chordeumatidae > Mycogona > Mycogona germanica. Next base: position 9,440 of record JAQGBY010000531.1, on the reverse strand, counting down.
ATCGTCGCCAGCCAGCAAGGCCGAGTCACCGGCGCGTGGCCTGGTGCCCATCCTGTCTCAGCCGTCGCCTTCGATCGAAACCTGTCTGGATGTCGCTCAAGAGATATTGCTGCCGCAGCAGTCACTCTTGCCCAAAGAGGTAGATACTAACTAGGCCAGTGGTGACTAATTTGTGGTGTTGCTCAAGAGTATCCAGATACCTGTACAATTTTGGTGCCCGCAAATAGAATTTTTTTTTTGATAAGTTTTTATATTGGTGTTTATGAACATTGTTGCGGGCCGCTCAGTTCACTGCATTCTCAAAGATTTATTGGCAGTACTAACCACCTGATTAGTTTAGATACATCTTTAAAATTAAATATTTTGTCTGATACTACTTCTGAATATATAATACCCCCTGAATTTTTATTGCAGATTTCACATATGTCACATCACAGGTTCACTACGTGCCAGCAATTTTTTTTTATATTGGTTTATTAGTTCATTATATTGGTGAATTAGTTCATTCTTCTTTTAATTTTTTTTTGGTCCTTCATATTCTGAGCTCCTTTTGGTGTTTCAATTCGAAAGGCGATTAAAAAGAAATTGTATTTCACTATTCAATTTTTGGCAAAACTTCTAATGAATTCGCAATAATGTTTTTACCATTGTTGACATTTTTAGTGCTAAGATTTTACTAATTACATTTTAGAACTGTATGCAATACTTTTTATGGATTTGACGAAAGAGAATGTTCATAGCGGTCCATGCTTTGTTCAAATTCTATGTGGAAAACGTGAGTGTATGTGTGCTGAAGGAACTGAGCTAAAAATATTATATAATTTTATTAAGACATTTGGCATTTGATTGCTTTTGATTTTGTCTTATCGTGCCCGGAGAATATCTCAATAATCTGGCTGGTAAAAACATTTGATTGATTCGTTTGTAGCCCTGCCCCGAAGAGTTACAGTGCACCATCGCTCTGCGCACGCGCTCAAAGCTACCGTTGAACGACACACTATTGGAGACGATCGAAGCTGATTTCGTGGCGCCCGACATCACCACCGACATGTACGACTCAGAGTGTGATGACGACGAGTGGAAGGATTTTCTTGGCGAGTTTCTCAAGCCACTCGATCTCAACCCGGGCGAAGACGAAAACAACGAGGACCCTGAATATAACTTTCTGGAGGAGGACGACACGCCCGACCGCGAGGATCTGCGCAATGACAAAGCCGTGCGCGTCAGCAAGAAAGAACTGCACGAACTGATGGCTGAGCTGATCGAGGAGGCAGAATCGGCCGAAGCTGAAGAGTGTCAACCTGCCAGGTACTCGCCGATCATCTACAAGACACACTCGGAGTCGTGCGAGCCTCAGGAGGACGTCCGGTAAGATGAAAGAAAAATGTTGCTTCTGTTTTGGGGGAAAAGGTATAATTTGCAAAACTATAGATAATGCCTAATGCTTGTTCTTAATCTTATTCTTAAGAATTAGTCAAAGACAGTTGCATTGTCTGTTCACCGGGGCCTTTAAATACATTTTATAAGCTATGAATTAATAATTAAAAAGTTACTTTATTTTTATTTCGCTCATCTTTCGTGTTAATGAAAATTTAGAAGAATGTTCTGTCTTAAGTTTGTCTACGGTGGGATGTTTGCTCAAGAAATAATAATAAAGGATTTTTCTTAAGAACTTGTCAATGATTTTCTAAAAAAAGCTAGTCTATTAAACTATCTGGACGCATTTCCAGCATTCCGCTCATCCCTTATCTATTTTCGAATACATTGGCGTGTACCACTCTATATATGTGATTATTAAACTACCAACTAAGAGGCTTTCAATGAAAAGACTAACTCAGTGAAAACACAAGAAAATACAAATTTGTGATTTCAGTTAAAGGTTGAAGTGCTTCACAGTGCTTCGATTTTGCTAAAACTCGGTAATCTTTAAATCTTTTATGACATGTTGTGCGGATGAGGTTCTTTGTGTTCTCCTTTAATGATACGTACATAGGAGTTGTGCCCGAACAGCGCCGGACGAAAAAAGACGGTGACAAACTCTTCAAATAAAATAATAGCATAACTATTATTTAATAGTACTTAAAATTGAATGATTCGCTGGACGCGAACTCAGGGTGAACGGCTACAATCATTCAATTTTAAGTATTATCTCCACCGGCTTCTAAAATTAGGCTCTATATATTATTTAATAGGAATTAACAAAATTGAAACCCACTGCAACTATGATAAAATAAATAGAAATGGAGTGATGCTGGACGCATCAAAAAATCCGGCGACGATCGAGAATCGATTAAACGAGAACAGCAAAAGTTTAATAATCTATCGATCCGTGTTATCAACTGAAACATACATTCATGAAAGTTATAAAAACAGATGTTTGAACACGGATCGCTAGATTATTAAACTTTTGCTGTTTTCGTTTAATCGATTCTCGATCGTCGCCGGATTTTTTGATCATTACATTTCTATTTATTTTATCATATTCGACACCCTGGCGTTTTAATTATCTATTTTTTATAACTGACGAAAAATAAGAACGATGATGATTCCAAAGCCCGGCAAACCACAGGAATCGACTGGGGGAAACCACAACATCCAAGTTGGCAAGACTCGGTAATACACGAAAAAAAAATTTGAAACCGCCAAGCGTCCTCGTCAGCTGAATTCAAAATGGTGTGCACGTCCAAAAAAAAAATTTAACAAGTAAAAACCGAAAACGGAGCTGGAAATGAGCTGAAGAGGCGAGGTCAAACGTTAAATCAGATAATAGATTGTCCCTCCGATGACTGATCGAGCGCGCCGGAAAGAACATTTAACCTACTGTTGTTATTTTATTTGAGGAGTTTGTCACCGACTGTTTGTCTTTTTTCGTCTGGTGCTGTCCCGGGCACAACTTATATTTTATTATATATATTCAAGACACACTATTTTTATTTTATATCAGGTTCACAGATCCGAGCGGCATAAATGATGTGAATGACGAAAGTCAGTTGTTTAACTCCTTCCGCCGGCTGGAGCTGGAGGAGCAGATGCGCATGCACGTTCAGCTGTTGACCCAAACATTCGTTCTGGCCTCCAGCCAGGAACCGCTGGCCGCTATGCGCGAATCAAGCAAGTCGTTCCTGGTGGAGCTCCAGTGCCTAGCCACCCACAATGCCAACCTCTTCCAGCGGCCCTCTTCGTTCCAAGCACATAACTTAGCTGGGGCCGTCCTTTTGGCTGACACTTTTATCGAACCTCACCGCATCACCAAGGTGTCACACCGAGTTAAGCTGCATCCTATGACCAGCGAGGAGATGATGGCCATCAGCAACTCACCGGTGTTCATATATCCCCACCTGCTGCCGTCCGGCGGTTTCAGGGTGACCAACTCCACCAAGGATACCTTCATGCCAGCCGAGGACTGCTTGTTGGCCATGGGCCTCGAACAGTTTTCCCTGTTGGATGGGTTCAGCCACTGGGAGCTCATCCGCGAGCACATGCTACCAGTTAAGTCAGTCAGCAGCCTGGCCTGCCGGGCAAAGAACCGCAAGGCTAAAAGTACACCTGACAACCCCATCAAGCACTACTACCGCTTCAAGTGTGCACCGCAAGTTCCGACTGTAGTTAGACACTTTGATCCGGAGGTGGTGCTGGCGCCACGCCATCAGCCACAGCACCTCCTACCCACCTGGCTGCAGCAACCGGTTCGGCGCTATCCAGAGGAGCGGAGCAAACGGGTGGCGGGTGCAGAGCAGCGTCTACTGCTACCCAGCGTCATACCCTGCATCCAACCGATTCCCATTGTAGTAGTACCGCTCGGTCCAAAGGCGGAGGAGGTCTCTGCCACCACACAAAGTGGTATCAAGATGGACGCAACTGAAACACCAACTCCGTTCATGGGTAATGTGCTCAATGAGATGGTAGTGGGGCCGTCGGCCGGATTCAAAACACCTTTGAAGTATCCACCGAGGTCGCCCACCAGATTTTTGACACCCATGACCCCTTCTTCCTCCTGGCCACCGACATCACCGACCATTGTAGCCAAACACGAGGGTCACTTTGTGGCTGAGATCACCGGTAACCGCTGTCTAAGCATGCCACTGCTGGCCATCGGTACTTCCCCACAACGCCCGTCACCCCTCAAGCAGGTGTCTCCCATCCTCCGGAAATACAGTCCGAAACGATTGAAGAAGACTGGGGGTAACCTGCCACTTGCCCAGCGCTCGCTGGTGCATATCCTGCCCAAAATAAAGATTGTGTCCCCGGGTCCGAGGCCCATAGCCCCCAAGGTGGTGTTGCAACTTCCGCAGGTGACGTCTACCACTCCAACCAAGGTGGTCTCAGTCACAAAAATGGTGGAGCCATCTGATGAGGTGGTGGAGTGTGCATTTTTGCCTAGGTTGGATCATGATCAATGTGGTGCAGGTAGTTCAGAAGTTGGTGATTCTGAAATGGAGCTCGAAATCTTGGACCAGCCAAAAGAGAGTACTCTCGATGAGGATGAGGTTAATGTGAAAAAGATGGAAGCCATTGTTTCATGTCAATCGCCACCATCTGGTGAGGTGGATGGGTTTGATCAGAGTGTGGCGTGTGATCCGGAAGCACAGGCCAATGACACGCAAGAGTCTGAGAGTGATCCAGAACCAGACCCTTTTGACGAGGGTGATGATGACACTGCTGATGACGACGTGCTGGACACGCTGCCTGACAATGAGGATGACCTGGCCGCGCTGATGGCCGCCAGTACAACAATCACCGCAGCCACCCACCGAAATGCAGCCGGCTCACGCCACCACCGCTCCCAGCACAGTCTGAGCGTGCGCAAGTCAAAGAATCAGCGAAATGTGCGCAAAGCTGTGCTAGCTATGCTACTGGCTGATGAGGACCCCCTGCACCAGGAGCGTGAGACCGCCTTCGCCCAATCATATCTGCAGCGGGTTCGTGAGGCAGCCGGCGGTGATGGGCGCCTCTTCGAGGACTTTGTGCGCCACCTCCACGAGTTCCAACAGGGCGACATGGACGCGGTGGCCCTCTATCGTGATGTGTGTGCCATTCTCAAAGACCACCCGGAACTCTGCGACGAGTTCGTGGCATTCCTGCTGCCGGAACAAGCCATGCGATGTGGCAAGTTTGTCGAGTTCCTCAGCCTGACCCGCATGCAGGTATTCCTGCGCAAGCTGGAGGTCCACTTTGGCAGAAACCCGCAACATATCCACAAGATTGTGCGAACTCTGGCCCACGTTCAGCAGATGCAGCCCCAGCCCACCATGGATGACCTGAAGGCTGCCGTCCTGCCGTTGCTGCGTGGCCAGCAACATCTGGTGGAAGAGTTCTTGCAGCTGTTCCCGCACGAGGCACCGGCGGAGAGTCGGATGACTGAATTCGAAGAAGTGGTTGTTCCTGAGGATGACTGCCCCATCAAGGTGGATGACGATGGATTTGAGGTTCTGGAGCTTCCTGACAGACTGATTGACAGCTACGGTGGCCCAAACTGCATTTGCCGGTGTCATGTGGCGTCCATCGAGAAGCCAATCACTGGTGCCATGGCTGGTACTGCTGGCAAGAACTGGTTAAAGCACTGTGTGGGCTGCGGCATCAGGTTCATCGATGGACGCGTCTACCAGCAGACTGGCAAGGCACTGAAGCCTTGCCACGTGGTGTACTTGCATCCCGCAAAGAGTGGTAGCATGGACGGAGGTAATAATGGATGCATGGAAACTGGCCAGTCGCCCAAAAGCGTTCCTGCGGAGATGGCATCACCGACCACCGGCGATCAACACCTAGCCTCGCCGTTCTCATCTGTGTCCAGTTTATCGCCACCAGTGTCGAAGGATTCTGAAGACGAGAGAGATGGGCAGATGGGTACCGGGAGCCGGAAGTTGATTGAGCTGTTGGGAGAGCCGGTGAGTCTTTGTTCTGAGGCTGTTAAAATATTATTTTTCTCTTATTGCACGAGGAACACATTTGATGACAAGATTACAGAAAATGTCATGTGTTTTTATTTTTAAACATACATTTTTAAAAATAAGAAATAAAATGTATGCATTTCGTAAAAAATGATAAATTTGATTGGTACATTACACTAATAAATGTCAATTTTGTTTTTATAGGATCAGTCGGACAGCAAGTCGCCGTCCTTAACCTCCCAAGACAGATCAGTTGGTGGCGTTGTATCTTCAACTGATCACATAACCATTGTGAACATAACGAAACGGGAGGTTACATCTCACTACCACTCGCCGATAGAGAATGAGGACGTCATCTCTCGCATCTCGGAGATCAAACGCAGCAAGCCGAGACGTGCGCTCAATTTTGTGACCACCGGCTGCAGCCATAGGACAACGCCAGCAGAGTTGGCAAACGAGGGTGTTGTCGAGGGCGTGTCGCCCATGGTCTCCCAGGGCGATATATCAACGGGGGCGGCGTCATCACTGCCGCGTGGCGGGAGTCCCGGGTTCGATATCGCCTCGCCCCAGTCTCCCCTGGCGGAGGAACCGCCCGTTCTCTCTATCCCTGAATCACCGAGTGGCTGTTCTGCCGAGACTGTGGAGGAGGTTACTAAAATTTTGGTTGTCGGTGGTCGTGAGGACTCGATCGTCGTTTGGACAAGGTATTGACCATTTCATTTGTATTTACTTACTATTGGTGTGCAGGCGGTAAACGGCTTTCCTTCCATTCCGAAGGAAGGCGTGCGTAGAAATTTCTCTTGCCCAAGAAATTCCAGAGGTCTCTGTCGGAAATCGAACACTGGAATAACAGTTGTTATTCTTGTTTAGAAAATGTTTAGTTTTAGGTTAATATCAGAAATTCAGGAACGTTTTCACAGGATTGTTTTACCAATAATAAAACGGCTATGTTGTTTTTCGCTGAATTCAAATAATAAAAGAAAAATCCAAGTTGATGCTGCCTAAATATTAGTATTGTTTGATTGTGCCCTCTTACTCTGAACAAGCGAGAAAGGACCAGTCTTCTATTTTTGCTTATCTGTTCATTTTTTGTTACCCTTCAGGGAACATGACAGAGTTTTATTGCAGACGTGTCAACAGCTCGGTTCCGGTACTGATGCGTTTATGACTGTCTCATCCATGCTCCAAGGCAAATCTCTTGACCAGGTACTTTCCTATTGAGTTAATAATTGAGTGTAAAATTGACATTAAAATTTTATAATAAATTAAATACAGTGATGTAAATGCTAACAAATTATTTGAAACTTGGGATTGCTCTCGTCTGCACACCAGTGACCGACTGCAGAATTTAATTGAAGTGGAGGTTGAATAAATTAATCACTATCGTGCAGCGAATTAGTCTATATTTAGGTTAACAAATTGTTTTTCAAGGTTGCCACCAGATTCCAAGAGCTAATGGCTCTCTTTTCACGTGACCCGAGGCGATCTATCACCGCCATTGTTACCAATGCTGACCACGTTATCGGTGCTGTTAGCAGCGACGATCAATCCGTCGAGGCCACCAGCCAGTCCAGGTCAGATGATCATCCCAACTCTACGTCACGATTGGTGAAGTCTGAAGAAAACAACGACATTGAAAACAAACCAGTCAAAATCGTCAGAGCCAATTTAACGAACAATCTGAACGAGTCGGTATCGCCTTCCAGGCGGTCGCCCAGTGTGTTTCCTGCGACTAACAAGGTGTCGGAGCAGCGATTCACATCCTTACAAACGAACGAACCGCCAGTCCTCTCCATCCCCGAGACGTCCGACGTGTCCGCATCGACGACGATGCCCGTTCTGGCCAAAAATCGTATCGTTGATGACAAGGGAGAGGTTGTTGTTGTCTGGACGAGGTACGTTGAGCTGTTTCCGGAATCGCTTTAACCGTTCAAGATTTCCCCAATGGTTAAACCTATCTTCTTTGAAAAAGGCGCATAGGTCGTAGGCAATGATAATCGATTTTTCCCATATCACAGTAAATATTATTAATTGAAAATTTTGATTTCCTTCCTCTGAGAAATCGTTTCATTTCTGAGCGATCATTTGGGATTGTTTGCCCTGACATACATCAAGTACCACCTTTGTTGCAATGTAAATCAGGCATGTTGGGGTATTTGTCTTATATCGAAACTCTGACACTTAGCTATTTCAAATGTATACAGATATTATTTTTCGTTACTTATGCTGATCCATTGAAAAGTGAAATCGTTTAAATGTTGAGTGATTTGTAAATTTTTGTTCTACCATGTCCATTTGTTGCTGCAAGCATAATTCAATTTGTATTCGAATGGTTACTATTTTTTCAGAGAACACGATCGAGTATTATTGCAAACGTGCCAACAGCTTGGTTCGGGTCACGCGGCTTTTAAATCTGTATCTGATAAGCTCAAGGATAAATCAGTTGAAGAGGTACCGAAATTTCGAATTTGTCTATTTATTCTTGTCCTTTGTATTTACAAGATAAATGGTTGTGTGGGTACATATTGTAATTGTAAATCTGCTCATGCAAAACATTGGAATGTATTAGAAAATTTAATAATCAGAATCTACTTTCGGTTGGAAATTAATTAGTGTTCACCTGGTGCGGCCCATCAGTGGTGCGGCTCGTGCGGGTCTAGATAGTTTGGAGTTATGTGGTGTGCGCCTCATAGATCAGAGAACTCTATACTTCATTCTCGCTTAATTGTAAATCTGTATTTTAATAAAGTTATTTTTGAATTTTACCAGGTGGCCACAAGATTTCAAGAACTAATGGATCTATTTTCACAACAGTCCACGAAAGAGACAAAATGTTCCAGTACCGATGGAGTGGCTAGCAGTAGAACTGAAGAAGCGTGATGATCTCTTTATACATGTGGACTAGTCACTCTAATCTGATTTGCCTTCGGAAATACCCTGTACTTATTTGTTATGAGGCACTTTTTAGGATTTCGCTCCTGTCTACCACTGTTTTTGCGAAATTGAGGGAAAAAGCGTCATATAGAAAGTCTTCAATGTATCTCCTTGTAACATTTTCCGGACTTCTTTGGTTTTTATATTTTTTTAATTTGAGAAGTCTGAAATGAAAATAGTAAATACAAATTGCTGTGTAAAATTTCGACCAACGATCTTTTTCATTGTAATTTGTAATATATACGGCTGCCAAAATTCTGATTCATTTTCTATTTAATATCGCGTACGGTATACTATACCTACATGTATGTCGCGGTCAAGTAACTACCAGATTATTTATTTGCACATCTCTCAATGAAATAAAAGTTTTTTAATTGTTTAGAAGTATTTTTGTTTCAATTGTCTCCCAAACAATGTTCGAAATGGCATAAATTAAGAGTTACAAAACTTTCACAGTCACAGAAAATGTTTTTTTGAAGTCAGATTGTCTTAGGAACGAGGGCAGTGGAGACTTACCACTGCCACTTACCAGAATTTATTATGTCAAGAATTGAAGCCAAGACAATTAAACAAAATCGGTTTTAGAACGTGCCTTGTTCTCTCTTATTTGAGCGTTTC
>JAQGBY010000530.1:0-42809 GCA_034698785.1 Mycogona germanica | reverse complement strand
CACATAGGGCCTAAGCTCTGAGAGGGGTACAGAATCTTCCTGTTGTGATCCGTCACTTCAGTGAATAAAAAAATAAATAAATAATTTATTCATTCACTTACTTATTCAAATCGATGTTTTTATTAAAGTATTGTGACGTGAAAGTCTTTGAGTCGATCACGAAAGAGATTGGAGCGACATCTGCACAATGCGTTTCATAAGAGGTAAATCGACAGTATTTCATTGACGGCTGAAGATTTATTGACTGGACAATATACTTTGAATGTTTGTTTATTTGAGGAATAAAATATTGTACCTGTGAATGCAATTGATGACTGGTATTATTTTGTTGTAAATACATTATAGAACATGGAATGTTTATGGAAGACCTACAGACACATTTGTCAAAATCGGAAATTAAAATATTGACCATTCAAGTGAGAAGTCACATGAATAAATCTATAGTGTCTATGTTTATGTAATAGTTATAAAGTGCTTGTTAAGGTGGTTCACTGGTAATTGAACAACTTATAACCCCTCCAGGTAGGCGACCTAGAAAATTTGCCTAACCTTGGCTGTCTAGGATAGGGATCCTCAACGCCCCTATATCTTACAGTTATGGGTCATGATTTTACTTCTATTTCGAAAGAAGGTGGATATATAATAGTTGTTGGTGCCCAATTGTAAGCGTGACCAAATGACGAAATGCATGCCACCTGGTGACAAAGCCATTGATGCACAGTGACGTGTCACACATGACATGCATGAAGTTAAATTTCATTTACTTAAAAAATCTGCAGTCACACATTTTATAAAAATATTATAACACATAATATACATAATACTTTGATTTCACTACCGTGCATGGGTTTCAAGGAATACAAAATGCAAAATTACCCCATGAATCGTCTAGATTTGGGACCTGTAATTATTAGACAAGAATATATTATAAATTGTGAAGCAAATGTGGTGGAGTGAATTTTATTTGAAAATATGTCATTTTATGGTGCCTCTACTTCAAAGTCACACGACATGTCACCTCACCATGTCAGATGAGCGATGGCTGAACCGATTCAGGTTCTAACGTACATCACATCGATACTACTGCGAATTAGACCAACCGAAAAGGGAGTTTGGCCAGGCATTGAATAATTAAATATTTGTGAATGTTGAGATGACACAATCAATTTGATGAACCCTTAATAATGCCAATGTGCAGTGAACTGTGGGACACACGGCAATAGACACTGACATCAAAAACAGATTAAAAGCTAACCACTACTAATGGCTTAGAGCAGGTGGGATGCCCATCTAAAAGCAACAATACTGGATCGCCCCGGACCATTATGACCTTGCTAATGACCATAATTGGCCACATTGCCAAAAAGCTTCACATCGCGACATCCATTAGGATTTTTGATGGCGGCAGCATGGCTCAAATTATCGCAATTCAAATGCGAAGCCTGCACTATAATCGGCCAGGTCATCGAATCCATCAACATCTGCGTCAATAGAACGGAAACTACAAAAGCCGGAGCAATGCCGGCCACTGGACAGTCACATACCTTTACGGACACAAGAAATTTTGTATCCACGATATCTCACTTGGCGATTGAAAAAGTTGTATCTGTTTTCTTTGTGAACCAAGCGTATGAAAATGTCAATCACAAGCGTGGTTTCGGTTCTCATGTGCATTGCTGTCGTGGTCATGGCTGAGTCAGAGCCAGCCAAATTTAAACCCATTCCGCTATTTGCAGTTCCGGAAGAAATTAGCCGACTGGGAGAAGAATCGGTGAGGAATATACGAACTTCTTGTGGTGATGCCTTCACTTTGAGTTCGGCACATGAGCAGGTGAGTTTGGCCAGAGAATGGTGTCTTATTTTGGATTATATTTTGGAGCCAACATCAGGGATCGATTTGTGTGTGTGTTACACTTTCATAGTAGTTCGAAACTTGTGCACTGCACAATTTAACGTAATCATTTTCCTGTAATTAAGAAAATGGCTCACTTTCGGTCCATCAAATAAACAGCTAATTAAAAACAAAATTCATTATATTAAAGCGACAGAGGAAGCCAAATATAACTTTTTTGTTCTCTTTTACAATGCTAATTACGATATTCAGCACCAAGTGCGCCAATAACCTAACTGCTTGCATTTCCTACGCTTCTAATAGCTTGTCTACGGAAGGAATTACCTTTTGAGATTCGAGTCCAACGCCTGCAATGGCGAATACACGACGGTAAGAATAATAATTTTCTAAAAATCACCGATGAATCCCAAGCCCATTCTGTTAGTAAATATTTTAAGACTAAACAAGTAGATGACCGTCCTCACGCCACTCGATACGTTGACGCGACTACACTTGATATCGTGTTGATATTTTCTCAACAAGTGTCGACAAATTCCTCTTGAAAGGTGTCGATCTCGTCTTGGTCTCGAACAAGAATCTCGACAAAGACTCGAGTATAAATGAATACTAGACTGACAACCATTTGATGAAATAAACAGACAGATGTACAAAGTCCATAACAGCAAATTTATATAACAAATTAGCCGGCGAAGCTGCGAAGTTGTTTTATTGAATAAGGAGGCCGACATTGCCCATATTATAACCACGCAAAGTTAAAATTAAATAAATGTTGATGGAATGGAATATGTATTTTTGTTGCAGTACTGCGATGTGACAATCTATCAGTCATTCCAGAAAGAAACAGAAGTAAAATCCGTGGAATGCATCGGATAAGAGTTGAATTGACCGACGTACACCCACCCACCGTTATGTTTCAACTTGATTATAACATTATTTAGAAATTTGCACAATATGGAAATAAATGTTGCCTTATTTGACTTGAATTTCTTTATTAAATAAAAAGTGCAGAAGAAGACATAAAGCTAGATAGTATTGCGCAATAATCCGACAGGTACATGAATAATACGACGAAAGGAACGATATCTGTAAGATATAATCTAATAGCTCAATACTATCTAGCTTTATGTCTTCATTTGAATTTCTTTGTTGGAAAGATGTGGCGGGATAAAGATTTTCGGGCCAGGGAAATTCCTACTTTTAAAAATTCTCCTTTTGGAATAGAAGTAAAACCGTGGGGCCCTCGCCTGTACGAGATATCAGGAACACGATAAAGATCCCTACCTAGATAGCGAGCCTAAACGCAAGGTAAAAAATTACCAGGTCTGAGGTCTCCCACTGGGGTCTCTTTTTTTTAGAGCGGAAACGACGAGGGACCTCTTCAACAAATGGCTAAAGGGAAGTAAATCCATGAGACCCATACATGTAGGTACGAGAACAGGCACATGTTAACGACCCATACCTAGGTTTGTGACCTATATAGGTTAGGCAAAATTACCAGGTCGCCCTCTGGGTGCCACGAGGCTAAAAAATTGGTAGGCTCCTTTGAAAAAATATTTATGACTTTTGCAAAAGGTGGCGCAATATATAATGAACAAGTGGCAAATATGCACGTAATGAATACAGGTCATGGGGTCGCTATATTGATGCATATGGCAAACACAAGTCGCAATTCAGGTGTCCGGGACTTGGAACGGGGAGCTTAATTGCAACTTAGCTAATGTTCCCGATAGATGATCGGCAAACCCGACTATATACGATTTGAAACCATTGCCAGTTCAATCTTGCCTAACATATCGATCGATCTACTTTTCTAGAAACGTTTCGTAAAACTTGACTTTAATTCGTTCCGACATGACCAGTTTCGAAATGACGTCCCTGCTTGTGGCGGTTGTGGCCAGCTTGTGTCTGATCACAGTGTTACCGAAGTCAGCAATTGACGATTTGAACATCGCTATAACAAAGGAAGCAGAGAAGGCGCTGAAGGACAGCATCAGCACGAATTGTGAGCAAGACACCTATAAGTTGAAACAGGCCAACAAAACGGTAAGTAATCCCTTACGTAAGTGCTCGTTAAAAATGACCACCATATCAGTTGCCGATTATCGGCAAAGGACGCTCGAACTCGTAGAAACCAACCGCCCATTAACTTTAGCACACACAACTTCACCTTTTTTTAAATAAGAATTTTGACTCTTTGAAAGACAGACTCTGTTCAGCAAATTATTGTCCATTGATGTAACGTGCCACCAACAAATTAGCCATGAATGTGTACGTGCATATACATACAGGTATAATTTAAATTGAAACTGGTGAAAATTGAACACAGGTGGCGGGATCTTGTCTTCAGAAAATGGGTCTTATTTATATGTGTAGTTTTAATTTTTTAATTGTCACTCTTTTTTACCGCTATCTTTTAACATCCTGTTCGTTTTTTCATATTCATACTAGCCCATTGTGGAAGGTCTACAATTCGATTTGACGTTCGAATCGGAAAAGTGCGGTGAATTAAAAAACCAGAAACAGGTAAAAATTAAAATTATTCGTACACGGAACGATATTGATAATGTTTAGTGTCAGCAAAGTGTAGTAAATAAAAAATCCCTTACATTTTAATATCATGAACAAGACAAAAAAATATATATACATAAATAACCAAAAAACGCAATTCAACAAAACCACAGAATTTCGTAAAAATGTGGAAATAAATACGTTGTGAAAAAAGAATAGAAGCTAAAATCTCAGATTAAAATTGCATTGAAACTTTTTTAGAACATGTAAATTGATTGATTTTAAAAGACTAATCTTTCGTAAATCCACAGGAATGCTTGGTTACAGTATTTGACAAACGGTGGACTTCCGAAGATATTTATGCTTCAAAACCAGTTTGTAAGGAGGTGAAAGCTTGATTGGTCAGCAGCCCACAAAATGTAAATCCACAATGAAGATCCTGGATCCTGAAAGTTTTCTTAAACAAAATGTTGACAAACACATGCACATGCACTCGTAACGTTTTTTCAACTTGGAAATAAGAAGAGAAAAAAGAAGGGAGAAAAACATTAAGGATGGCCAACGAAATTGAAAATTCAGTTTGATCATTCCCAATTTATAAACGATACGGTCGTGATACTGTTTTGTGTCCGAGTAATCGGGAAAACCTGAGTAATATGAACAGGGCGTGTAAACACAATATTCACTCAAGAAACTGAGCCACTTAAAAATGGGTATAAACAGTGGCCAACTACTCCCTGTAGATTTAAAAAGGAGGGACTTAGTCAGATTGATGAAAATCAGTATGTGAGGTAGGAGCGGAACAAGTCCACCCCATTCCAAGAACGCGTTCCTTTTCTTACAAACTGAGGAACGCTCACGTCCCATTTTCTAGAACCCATACAAAAATGGTCAAGGAATCAAAGGGTCAAATGTTTGACTCATATTTCAACTCATATTTCTCAAAAGTGTGCCGACAGTGGAATAATCTTACAGAGTCTCAGATCCAGAACCTGTTAAATAAACCGCCCATTCCCTGTTCCAACAGGTTCTTCGACCCCTCACCCACCAGGGCTGCTTGCGGGTACATATTGTAATTGTAATTCCAATTTATGTTAATAAATGATACTGGTTGCTTTCCTAGATTACAATAAAGATAACTATTGAACTAAGTAATTAACCAAATACTAAAGCTGACATTGGGTGAGTTCCAAAATGGATGAATAAGAGGATGATGTATTATGCAATTAATGAATGAGCATCTTCATCCTGAGTTACTCTGTCTATGATAATGTTCTGTCTTGTCATCTTTAGTTATAACTTCTAATGCTACTGAGGCCTTGAGTGCAAAACAAATTTCACACCATGTGTGTGTGTGTGACACATTCCACTTACACCATCGGCTGGAGGAGATAGGGAAAGGTAAAAAGGGCAAAGGTAGGGGGCAACACGGAGGCAGGACAGTTTCTGGCCAGGGTACTGTGTGCTTACATTTAGAGACAACAGATATCGCGCTAAACATTTGTAAATTCTCTCTAAAGATTTGCAAAATATCATTCAAGATAATCCGGTAGTCATCATAGTAGAATCATAGGGTGAACCTGAAACTATAGACCCCTTTTATAATTTTTAACAAGTCTGCTAAAAATAGTCCGATTTTTATGAAATGTGGTGATAAAAAGGATAACAGTATCCTTTTTGAATGTCGAGTCCAAAATTCCAAATTTGCCAACTTTAAATCCTATCAGTATGATAAGCGTTGGTGTTTCATCTCTGGGCCACACTGCGCTTCATTTTGTTGAACCTTGGTATGGTTTCAGGTAGAAAATGGCGCATCCGACTTCACGCATGTGTTAATGCTGGCGGCGGTCATTTTGAGCATCTTCTGAAATGACCATCATTTTGGTAAATATGTTCACGTCGTCTGTACCAAATCTCATAATAATCGGACTATTTTTGGCCGACTCATTAAAAATAACAAAAGGGGTCGTTAGTTTCAGGTTTACCCTCTTGATAAATGCGATTGCTGATAAATGAATAGACAATTTCTATAACTACAGCTGTACTACAGAGGTGCGAATGACCTTGAATGGAAAAAAAAATCATGCCACAGCTCTCCATTGGCAACTATCTTTCCACGTTGTTGTCTACAATTGGGGCAGTTTCAAATTTAAACAATTGTTCAATAAGGTACTGAAACCAAAGATGATGCAGAGCATAGGAGTAATATTCCACACCAACCTCCACCCAACAACAGCTTAACAAGTGAGAATAATTTATGATAGGTTTACTTCCTAATTAACTTAAACTTGAATAATTAAACTTGAATCGGCACAATTGAGAATTAGCTTGTTCCCTTGAAACAACGTTCAGTGTTTTGCTCATTTCTTTCAAAGCCATAAATATGTTTGCCGTGGTAATCGTATTTGCTGTATATGCCGCATTATTCTTCATGGTCACCGCTTCGACGACATCGGTCCCCCAACTATCCTTATCGTCGGACCGTGATTTGTGGCCTTCATTTGAAGACATCGCACTTAAAGATGTACCAAGCGCCTTCATTGCTGCAATAAATATATCCTTGAGCCTAAATAAAGATGTCATCTGCAAAACCGGCCAATTCACGATTACTTCACCCAGAAGAAGAGTGAGTGCAAGTGATAGTGAACGATTCGGGTTGTGCCCTATGAAATAATGTGTTCGGCTCGACGAAACGTTCACATTGTGTTTCCCATCTGAGGTGCATTTTTTACAAATATATGGCAAGAGGGTTTCCAGTGTTGCCACCTTAAAGTCTCTGTGACCTTATGTTTCATTGAACAGAATTACAATTTGTGGTGAAGGTATCCTTTCAACAAAAATGTGTATTCGAACAGCTATATTTGTCAATGAACCACTATGAGATGAGTCTCTCACCAGATTGATTGGAATTTAAAAAAAGAGATCATCCGTAAGGGACAGTGGATCGTTTGTGATCGTTTGTGTCGTTCGTGTGATCGTTTGTGATCTCTGTGGCTATTGAAATGAAGTCTCGGTTTCCCGAGCTCAACTATTTCATGACATGAGAATCTCATGTGCATTTTTTTTAAAAAATGCAATCACGTAATTATTTTCTTGTCTGTTAGCCACAAGGTAATTCGGCCAATTGGATTGCTTCTGTCTACCCTAGCAAGTGTAGCAAGGTTGGTGATCACGAGACTGAGGTAATTATTTTATGCTTGCATTTACAGAATATAAAAAATTGATAAGTTTCGATATCGCCTATTCTTGGTAATGAATAAACAGATTTAAAAAATAGATTATTTTTATTGAATTGAAACATTCAAATTTTTTTGAAATTGCATTTTTTAATAAAAACAGTAAAGTATTATGAAACCAAGCAGCTAATAAAGCATTTGTTTTTATTTTGATGTGTACAGATGTGTACCGTAACAGCGGACGAAGAAAAGTTAAAGAACATCTTCACAATTAAAATGTTGAGATGTGTTAGGGCAAGTGCATAATGAGTGGAATGAATTCCTGAGCATTGGCCTACTAATAACAAATGGAGGACAGTGGGTCAAATTTCTTTGAGCCATGATTTTCTTAAAAGATTAATCAAGTGCAGGCTAATTTGATATTTGAACAGCATGATAAGGATGATCTATTTTATTAGTAAGGAGAAACATATTCTCCTCACAACGCGTGGACTTTTCCTAAATTTGAAGCACCTAAGTATAGACCAACTCTATGCTCAAAGAGCAATAGAATATGCTTATAAAAATAATATAATGGAAAAAATAATACACATTAATCTGCGCTTATTAAACCAGAACCAATATGTAGTCTCATGAACGAGGTTGAGAATAACGGCACAGGAATTAAGTTGTAGTGTTCCAGATTTATTAAATAAATACCACATAACGTTAAATAGTAAGTCTTATGCTATACATAAAAAATATGTTTTCCATAAAATACTCTATAGTGATTAGTACTCGTAAAATTTATTAAAAATTAATCATTATGCTAAACCATTGCAGTTTACACACTAGTTTCTGTATTTGTTGCCTGTCAGTTGCACTTTTGGAACCTTTATTTTTGTATATTGTTGAAACATGATATAATGACATTATCATTGCATATCACTTGTATATTTATCGTATACTGTTTTTCTCGTGAAAATAACTTGTTAGTAGTAATTACGTAGATACAAAATTCATCTAAATCATATGTTGTTGTATTTCTTCTTTCTTGTTCCTCCATAATGGAGCTCTTATAATTTCTTCTTATTTTTTGTTATTCCCTTTTAAGTAAGGTATTAAAAAATATTTATTTATTGTTATTTCCTGCCGCATGTTGAATGTCACTACCTTTAGAATTTACAAAGGGCAGCTCTCACATAGCGCTACAGCGTCACGAGAGTCTGCCGGCTGCATGTGGACATTGCTCGTCTAAATACTGGAAATATTTCGTTTATTGAATGCTTTGTTTATAATGTCCACATTGAATAAAATACAAAAAAAAAAAATTTACCACACCATTGTAATGTGAAAACTGCAGAAAAAGCACCTTCAAAATTTCATATACAAGTATGACATTTTTTTAAATGATGATACATTTGTTATCGAACATGTTGCTAATTAGAAAAAGTGCTCAGAACAATAATAAAAACTGTTATATTCTGGAGAAATAAAATAGAAAAAAGAGAAAAAGAAGTGCTCTCTTGTGGCATCATTGCAAAAATTAATTTTTTCGTAACAGCTCAATTATGTTTAATTCAACATTTTTTCACTAAATATTGATATCAAAATATTTGTGACATCATCACATCTCAGTTCTCTTGTAAAGATCACGTTGAGCATCCTTTATAATATACAATACAATGTGCTCTAATAGTTTGACAACAACAGAGGTAAGTGAAATTGGAAATGTGGAATCGGACTCGTGCCTGTATAATTTCAGGTGCATGTTAAAGATCTCTATCAAGTTAACAAGCATAGGCTAGACAAAATTAACAGGTCATGTCTGGTGGGGGTTAGGGTGACCATGCTGGCAGACCTCTAAAATATCCTTAAATATCTCTAAAAGATTATCAACCCTAAAACATTCGTTCAAATGGGCTTCAGTTTCTACAGAGCAGTTGGTTTTTATACTGTAATTAGGAGTACCAAGAGTAACTTTCATTTTCTTTTTAATTGCCCCAACAAAAATTAATTTTTTTTTCAGGGTGATTATATTTGGAGCACTGGCGACTCTCTTATGCTTGGTCACCACTTGGGTGCGGGTATCCCTTGACCAGATAACCAGGTTCAAATTAGTGACGTGCCCACCACCGTCGGAGATGCAGTGGCCAATGCCATCAAAGAAAATCAAGGAGCCTCCTGCAACACTAGTTCATACAAAATTATCACAGCCGAGATACTTGTGAGTAACAATTTTTTCTTTTCTTTTAATAAGATAAGCGTTGCTTGTTTTTTGATAAGTTACTATTTCTAATTCAATATAAAATCGTAGAGCAGCGTCTGGATCCGGGGCCAATATCTCAAATCTCAACCTACAATTTGGTACGTAGTGACCAAGAACTTCCTTTGCAATAGTGACTTTTGTAACTTTTGATGTTGTTTGTTTATTTTGCGTGAAAATGTATGTAGATTCAGTATAATTCAATGGCACACAATAGCAACGACCTCAATTTAGACAATGTGATATCGTAAATAAGTTCTAGGTTAATTATACTGTGTACTGTATGTATAAGCTGCGCGATGGAATCATGTCGTTAGCCCTTGGAGTCTCCAAATTCAATAATTGCTCAATGTACTCTGTATTCCAGCTGCTATATTGATACAGCTTTCCTGACAGAGTGATATAGAGTGTCGAAATTCCATTTGCCACATTTACGTTAATCGCTGATCAGAACATGCATATATAAAGATCCCTAACCCAATCACATTCATTCGAACGCACTTCCATTCTTCGAGCAGTGGCTTTTATCCTGTAATTAGGCTATTTTGAAGTGTCTAGAGTAACTTTTCAATTTGCCTTCAAATTGTCCGTACAAAAAAAATGTTTTCCAGTGTGACTTTATTTGGAGCTGTGACGACTCTCTTATGCGTGGCTACCGCTGGGGAGCGAGTATCCTGGCAGGTGGTTCAAATTAGTGACGTGCCCACTGTCGTCGGAGATGCGGTGGCCAAAGGCATCAAGGAAAATCAAAAAGCCGCCTGCAACACCAGTCCGTACAAAATCAACACAGCCGAGAAACATGTGAATAACAATTTTTTCTTTTCTTAGCTAAAGTTGCAGTGAATGTTACTTTAGTATAGCTACTCAGCAATTTGACAATGCGCGAGAGGTGGACACATTTTCACCCCTGGATCGAATAAACGAGAAATATCCTTGTCACACTGCTTGTCACACATTTTTGAAATCCAACTGGCGGTCCCTCACATATTGCGAGGACCTACATGATTCGCGTTTAGGGGACAAATTACTGAATTTATTTTTATATTTTTATCAATTACAATATTACAATTACAATATGTACCCACAAGCAGCGGTCAAATTACCAGTAAAGGACAAAGGTGTGGTTGTCCTATCCTAACAGGCTCTCGACTTGAGACTCATTTAGGCTATTCCACTGTCGACACACTCTGGGGAAATAGGAGTTGAAGTACGAATCACATCTACAATGCAGCTCCTGAACCATTTTAATATGCCCCGCTCTTCTACACCTAGTAGGAGCCTGTCTCACAATTTCCTCAATTTTCACATTACAATCTCCCTTCAGAATACGAGCCAGAAGCCCAATATTGGTCGCTTTTTTACGATCCTCTAACGATTCCCCTCCCAATATTGACAACATGTCCGTCACACTATCCTCTCGAAAAAATTTACCGCTAACAAATCTAGAAGCCCTTCTTTGGACCATCTAAATTTCACCTATGAGCCCCACCTGGTGAGGATCAATAAACCAAAACGTTGAAAAACAAATTTAACGAGTAATTTTAATTGAATCATTTTTCGATGAGTTTGAACGACAGATCGACAGACAAGAGTTACACTGAAGCGTACAGTGATTTTGAAAGGTAGTAACATGGACAGACTTTTAGAGAGCTGCAGCCAATTTTGAGTGTTAACTTTGGGACCGAAAAAACAAGTTTGAAATAAAAAATCCTCAAGTACAGGTATACCGAGTTCAATTAAAGCCGGCGAGGATGCCCTGATTATACAGTTGCACCTTAAGGGTCAGAAAGCAGGGTATTACGAGGGTGCACAAATGGTTTCACTTGCAGCACCAATTAATTATTTCATTTGAGTAGGAAGAGCAGAAATTCCAATATGAAGTGAACGCACATGTGCGACTTCCATGTTATGCTAAAACGTAATTATTTTTCATCTGCCAGGTGGTCGAACTAATAACGAAATGGCGCATAGAGGCCTGGTCAGGCAAGTGTGATACAATCGGTGGGAACATCCAGGTAATAACAGCTAAAAATAAAGAGAAGCCAAAATCATCCAAATGGAAATTCGACTTAATATAGTAAAACCAGCACTACTTTGCAACTCATACAAAATCTTTTATTTAAACTTGAATGTTAGGGTCTGCACGAAACTCAATATTTTTCGCAATTACCAGTTCTAATTAAAATAATAGCAAAATATTATTATAAAAGCGAATTCGCCACTCGGTTCGTCTCCTTCATTCGGCCTGTCCCGAATTCATCATTTAATATATATATCATCCAGACGTCCTCACTAAAAACCCCTCTTGAATGTTAGGCTTTATATTATTTAATTAGGCTTTATATTAGATTATATTAAATTAGGCTTTATATATCATACAAAATCATTAAACAAGAATGCTTTTTCAATACACACAGGCATGCAATCTTTTACTGGACCAGACAACTGATGGCACCGTGACAATTACCAGCAACAAATGCCACAAAAAAAATCAGAAAGGCGAAGTAATTTGGGATAAATAGTTGTTGATGCCAACATTAACCGGAAATAAAAATATGTTACTTCAATTAAAAAGGTTCCGATGCTCATTCCTTTACAACAACATGGATTCAGCATTTCATTTTTTGACATCGCCTGAACCCGGGGTCAGGGTCTATCAATCAACATTTTGGGTCATCTACAACATCTACATCTACAAAACTGATGGCACCGTAACCAGAAACAAATGCCACAAAAGGGATCAGAATGGTGAAGTAATCTGGGATATATAGTTGTTGATGCTAACATCAACTGGAAATAAAAAATATTTAACTTCGATTAAAAAGGTAATTTAAGCCATTACTTTGCAACATGAATCCATCGTGAATTCATTAGAATTGTCCTGATAAAGTGTGAGGATTTGATCAAACTCATTTTTATAATTAATTGGACCTGGCACAATAAATTCCAAAATAGTGCCAGGATGGATAAAATCGAAGTGAACAGTCGTGACGACTTACCGCAGAGTGACGTCACCAGAAGCCTTCCGCTGATTTTCCAATATTTGACGGAAAAATTTTCGGTTGAAGAAAAATTAAATACAGGTATGAAAATTGATCGGGGAAAATTATTCTGATCTCTGGCGGAATCAATAATCGGCGGTAAATGTTGACGCCCGTTAGTCGAAATAACGGAATGCGAGAACGAAAAAAGGTTCGCCCGAATTCAATTCTATTAATTTTGAATCGGGGCGTACCGAAAGTGATTAATGAGTCATGCAGTCAATGCAATAACACCTAATTGACGATTGGCTGAAATGCGGGTTGCACCACCGCGCCCTCCGCCGTCGAACAATGAAAATCCTTTGTTCGATTATTTGGATGGAGGGGCGAAAAATTAATCAGCCTGCGTTATCAAATCGATACGGCAGCCTTTTTTCCTCGAGGGTGTCAATTTTCGAGTTGGCCAGAAAATTGCGTCAGAACTCATTACGGCGCATCACCACGAAACATGTGACCACTGCGCTTTAACACTAGGTGGCGCAAGTTAATATATTTTTTTGCTAAGCCATATAGAAAAGAAAAACAAAATCCAGGATTACCCAAATATTTGTGGTAATCGGGATATTCGACTGCCTTTGAAACTCCCTATTACGAATTCATGACCCCCGCCCCCACTGGACTCTTCCCTACTCGCCTCTCAAAAACCAATACTTTCTGAACAAGCGGTGACAATATGTTTATACCGACATTCTAAAATAATAATTGTTCTCCTTTCCATTCTGCGAAACATGTCATGCGCCACTGAGTTGAACGCAGACGTTTTTTGTAAACGCAAACAGTTAACCATGTGAACAAAAACGGTCACAGCAGTCGATATGCCGTCTTAAAAAGGCCTAGTTAGGGGCGGTTCGGAGGCACAAGGGGCCCTCAGGATATAATGAATCGGTCGAGGACCGGCACGTGTCAAAGAGAGGGCCCCTGGCTGTGATTTCAAGGGGGGCGAGCGACTCCCCCTTATCTGTTAGCCCTGGCACTCGTCTCTTGCCCCGCTATCCAATAATCATATTGATAACCGGCGTATCCCGTTGATCCCATTATTTTATCTTTACAGATGCATTAGACCGAATCCCTCCGGAAGTTAATCCCTCCTTCCTGTTTTCCAGTGCCACTTTCTTCCACAAACCGGCCTTCTCCAATCCCCTCTCTCAAAATTATATAAATACAGTAGACCATTTCCATTTATTTAGACGAGCTTTTATCGCACAATAACACCGACAAAATTTCAAAATTCCATAATTTGACTACATACACGATCTAAACAAACCGTCACGGAAAAACCCACCTTGTAGTTACAGGGTGAGTATTTCGTTCATGTTTGAAGTAACACATTTACTGTATAAGTACATGTACTGTATTTCTGTAATCACATTGCTATAGCATACTGCAGATGTATAAATATCCTTAGTGTTTTTGTTGGCCTCCTTCCGTTTAAGATTATGCTCCAAATTGGCCAAACAAACACGCAAATAAACCTTGGAACCCTCGATTTAAAAATAAAATCGCAATGAAAACTTCTCTGAGCGTTGGCAAATTTTTAAAATATTTTCTTTTTGTAAATTCAAAGAGAAGTTAGGATTCGACGTAAATTCCGCCTCCACACACGGGGACAAAAGCCAGTAGAGAGCAGGAGGGTGGAGGGGGCCGGGGAGCATGTCCTGTCCTCCCACGGCCCCCTGAGCACTCCAGCGGGGGGTCCGTGTTACATAATAGCTACTCCAGCATCAAGGGGGCATATCCGTGGCCTATCGTCAATGCAAAGAGCAGAAAGCCAAATTCATTGAACCAAACACACACAACACGGCGACTGCACAATGTAATAAAAAGCTAAACAAACAGAATCGACGATCTCAACTGATACGATTGGCCGATTGGGGGACCAAGCCAAGTTGTCCGGAGATTGGTCGCGTTATTTCAATACACAAACTCCGGTTTACAAAATTACAATGCGGGTTAACCCATGTCAGCGGCGTTACAAATGTACCCTCAACAACACAATGTCTGAATTATTTTGGTTTTGTATATTTTATAGACACTCTCCTTAGGAGTATCTGTGTAGATAAATCGTTTCAAGTTCGAAAGTGACGTTAAAGTTTTAAGTTCATGAAATGATTTAAGGGCATGAAAATCTGATCAGGAACAGGTAAAGTAAATGCAATTCCATTTCGATGCGATAACAACGCCAACTATTGATAATGCGAAACCCTAAATTTGTTGGACGAAATGCTAAAGTCGATAATTGTTTTATAAAAATCTTGAAATTGTGTGATGCAACCAAGCTCATATTTTGAACTTTCAGTTCTTTCATGCGCAGCCTCTAAAAAAGAATTTATGAAAACACTAAACAAATAAACCCGTGTGACAACCCAGCCCACATGGCTAGTACCACGTCTGAACAAAGAACCACTAGAGGGAGCCACTCTTGCCATGTCTAGTGAGTGAGTCGAAGAGACAAAGCGGGGGAAATGGCGAAGAGCGCAGCGCAATGGATTCTGAAGCGCAACGACCTCATCCGGGAGCGTCATCAACTGGAGTGTGTGACGACTGAGGACTGACTGTTCGAAGCTCGATCACAACAATGAGGACTTCAAAGAGGTTCCCACCAACCGCCAATTCACTGTTCCTATGAACAAAACATTTATTCCACTGTTCCCATGAATATTGCGTCAATTTAAGAAAAGTCATACATTAATTTTCAAGATCAAAATGCCCAACTTGAGTGTCTGTCTCGAATTTTTTTTTTAATTTGGAATGAATTCTTTAATGGCCCTTTTGATGATCTATCTTTTGATCCCATGATTCTCTGATTATCAGTCCTAATAATTTTTATTCTCAATTTTAAAAAAATACGCTCGTGTATATTTATTAAGAAGGAATTTCAAATTTCATTGCGATCAGAAGTGGCGGGCAAAGAAAATGAAAATTGCCTGCAAAAAGGTTGCACTAAAAGGAAGAGAGAGAGAGGATTGGGCTCAGGATTAGGGTTGTACTAAGGCTTCGATTCGATCATTAATTAAAACGCGTAGCGTGGGGGTAATCCGTATATGGGGATATATCTGGGGTACAAAAAGTTATCCCTCCCCCCACACCCACCCAGGGTGGAAGTTTCAGAATTTGTGAACTCAATGCATCAGTAGTGACCTCATCTGACAGATCTTGAGTCCACATAAATGTTTGCCGCGCTTCATGGATCAAGACATCGCGTACTAGGTTTTGTCCTGGCCGAGACTGAGGCGCGAATCGAGTTAAATGTCGGCAATAAAAACACCCTGTAGTTTTCATCATAATCAACATTTTAATTGCGTCATTACTAATTGCAGACTAATGTTCAGTCTGGTTCACTCCAAATCACCATTAAGTGCCCTGCAATGCAACCTGGGTGTCGTTTCCCGACAAATCTTCGGTGAGATGAAAAATCTTGGGGGTCCTGTGATTGGCTGATTTGGCGACATTTGCCAACTTCGCTAGCGAAATATCGTCAAATCAGCCAATCACAGGGCGCCGAAGATTTTTATTCACGCCAAATATCACCATTTTTTCAAATTTATATTTTTGAAACTATCTTTACTGAGACTTTGTCGATACTATCTATAATCGATACCAAACCGGACCGCAATTTATCGTCGAGGCGAAAACGAAAGTAAGGTTTTGACGACAAGATGATGCTCAAGAATTTACTAATCGATTCTGTGATTAATCCGCTAGTATCTCTGATAGTGGCGATTCTTTCCGATGACGATGTTGCACTTGTGCTTGCAAAATTATTATATTAGCGACTGGTGTGGCCATTTGGCAGACTGGAGCATTCCGAAGATTTGTTTTGGCATAATGTTTTTAAGGACATCTCACTAAAAAAAAAGGCGTTGATACCCCGAATTTTACAAAATGGATGATCGTTCACGGTGTAAACGAGGACTGATAGCGATAGTGAATTAATTCGAAAACATTTTTGTCATCAAATATTTCTTGGTGTCGGCCTGGAAAAGCGGCCCCCCACTCCTAAACGGTCATAATCGAGGGAATGAGATAGGGGTATGAGGGGTCTCCTGACGACCGATGAAATATCACGCCACCTAATGGAGCGTGCCATCGAGACCCAAGAAGGTCTAGTGGTGGTAAGGGAGTGGAGGGAAGGGGAGGGGATAAAAAGAAGGGTGTGGGTGGTTAATAGGAGCTGGCGGTAAATTAGATCGCGGCGGCGCCAAGCCTACTCGTGAGTCACAACTAAAAAATAAAGTCTTCAAAGACTATCATCAGTATTAGTTTACATGCTATTACGGTGATCTCGGGTTCGAGCTGCCGCCATTATACACGGCAAGGATCATAAAACATGATCGACTCTCTCCCCCCCATCTCCAACCTCGAGTCCGAACAAGGGATTCACTCGAGACGAGACCAGGACGACACCATCTCAGTCTCGGCTATCGTCTTGTCTGCAAACCTTCCCGTCACTCACATAAACCCGGTTAATTTAAGTCGTCTCGACCACTTATCGGTTGCTCTAGACAAAGTCTCGGTTTAAAGGAATGTTAAAAAACTACATTTGACTCAAATTGAAGATATGTTTGAATAATAAAACACCTGTCCATATTTTATGCCAAATCCAAGATCTAAATTGGACGTATATGGTCTTATTTTTAATTGATTGACAACATTTGTTTAACCAGCATGAATTACTGTTTGAAAAATTGCGTTTAGCTTAACACGAACGTATTTAATTTTTTTTGCTAATAAGTAGATCGAGTTAAGTTTAGACGAGAATGCAATTTTATTTATTTTTCGGAAGACATGCTGTCCGTGACCCGCACTACACAAGAGTGACAAGACTGACCCGCGGTCATCTGGTAACTTTCCCCCTCGCACAAATTAAAAATCGGAAAACGGCATTAGTCTTCCGTGATCCTCTAGAAATATATCCACCCTCTTATCCCAACCCCTCCAATCTCACTGTTATAACGGGGGGATAATGATGATGATGATGATGAAACCGATGAATGAAAAGTTACTCGCCATCCGCAAATCACCCACCTTCTTATTCATCCCCTTCCCCCGTCCACTCCTAACCCAACCCCAGCCCACTCCACTCACTCAACCTCCTCACTGAAGTCTGCCGCAAAATTTACTCGCTCCATCAACGGCGGCTGCTTTGGCGTCAAATTGCGAAAATTTCGACCCCCTAACCACCATCATCATATCACCACTTATAAAAGCCCAAAACTCCGTACTTGAGCGCCATCTAGCGAGCACTTCATCAAAAAACTTTTCAACCGTCGCTGAGAAAAGCATTTTTAAAAATTCACTGTAGTCACTGCACTATAGGATCGATATACCGGTATATCTTGACAAAAAAAGATTAAACTAAAATAGCGACTCAGCCAATCACTATCGACATCTAGCGTGGATTGCAGGCCATATTGTTTGTAGTCGAGACGAGACAAGTTTTGTACTAACATGTTCTTATCTACTTCTAGCATCCAACAAAAAATATAAATAGGTTTTGTAAGGTTTCACCGTCTCAAAACAACCTCATCCACATGCGCAATTATACGTCTCATGGTTGGACAAATTGGGGTTTGAACCCACCACCCTCTGATCCGCAGACGGACGCTCCATCCGCTAAACACTAAAAGTGATGCTTACTTGTGGTCAAGATTACCTCAACGGTCAATGATGACATCACATTCTTCTTTCAATATTCTGCGACGGACCAATCTGGGGCATGGCGCCGGCCATCCCCTAAACCTGCCCCTCAAATGCCACCAACCCCCACCCCCCTCCATCCACCATCCACCGTGCATATTGTTTAATCCTCCCACTATTTCTATTCGTTCGAATCGGCTTTTATGTCACCGATATCATAAAGAGAGCGGACAATTATAGTTTCTCATGTAAGGGGACACGAGTTATTCGCGATCCCATCTACATTCTCTCTTTTATATCTGAATATCTCCTCTGTGCATGACAGTTTTCGCGCCCTCAGGTGATGTTTCAGAGGATCACTTGGTTTCGTTGCATTACAGTTATTTCAAACCTTTGGAAAGAGCTGTCATCAATTCAACGATGGGATTTACTAGCAGGAACCCATGAAAGATTTACTATTTTTCCAAGTTTGTACTCAATATAGTCTTGATGAAAAGAAACAGAGATACCGTATACGTCGTGGGAAAGTAGTTTTCAGAAACCGGACAGGACAAACTTGCAAAAGTCAACGAAGTCAACAAAAGTGCAGGAGAAATTTAGTGTTTGCCGACGGTGTCTGTTTGCACTCAGAGTATAAATAAAAAATATTGACCACCGGTCAGTGTTCAGGCGTCCGGGCGCACTTGAGACACTGAGTTAAAGCACTCACTCCTTCGAGGAGTTCCCGCAATTCCCCTCTCACCATGAGTGGTCAAGTGTGTTGATTCTGCAAAATTGGTTCATTCTCGTATGAACAAAAAACAAACTGAAAAAATGCTTCTATATTTAGTCAACCAACGTTTCCTCATAATTAAATTGTCAAAAGATCAAATTTGCTTGTCTCAATAAACATTTTCGAGAAGAATGAGCGCAAAAAGCTGAAGGCCAGAAGTAACTTCGATCGTAACTCATTCATTCTGAGTATTCATTCTGATTCAATGTGGATCAATTTTGATATTCTTTGTTGGGACTTCATTGTCGGAGTCAACGTATTGCTGATTATTCCGTATTATCCCCATTTCCATACATAAATTTGTTTTCACATTTTTAATTTTGTCGAACTTCCATCTTTATGGTTTTCACTGCGGCTTAAGAAACTCGAAGCTAAGTTGGCCGGGCAAAATTATCTGCCAGCCATCTCTGAACTTTGGTCAATTCATTTTTGGAAGATTAAGTGCAAGTTTATCCAACATAGCCAATCCTTTTTGCTCGAACGAGCACCTAAACGAGTCGTCCCCCCTTAAATCTACCAGCCCCAAATGCCGATCTCCTTAAGCAGCCCACTCCCACCACCACCACCATCACCCCTCACAGTCCCGAGACACCAAACACTTGCGGATCGGAACAAAAACACACAAAACGCAACACTATACAATACATGCACATATACAGTGCACATGTATACTTAGTGTGTACAAAACTCTGGAAAACATTCGGGAACAAGAGAAGGAAGAGAACGCAGGCGCAGCGAGAACAACTTGAGGTTCCCCTCTTTCCAAGAAGAATCGAATGCAGATCGGGCATCAACAAGAAGAAAAACGATGGTGGTGGGATGAAGGGTGCATGGAGAAAGCGATGCCTACAAAATAGGGATTGTTGTAAAGATGCTTTAAATTGAATGGGATGCGTCGTTTGGTCCATCAGACACACACAATAACGATTGGGACGATTTATTTTTTCGTCACTCCAGATACGACTAAGAGTAATCGGAAGTGCTAGGTGTCCCCCTACAGCTACAAATAGAAACAAATTTTACTTTGAAATTTGAATGGGTAATAGTTAAACTGGGGATGCAGGGGGTTGGAAAAGAGGTTTCGTTTCTTCAACTGTTTTCGATTGTTGGACGAAATACAGGACAACGTTGTACGTTGACAGGACTAATGCTGATGGAGGTTATCTTAACTCAACGCTCAATTGGTACACAATTGCTATTTGAATTTTTAGAATATAGACTCCTATGTAAATTTTCTTTTTGCTTTTCTATTTTCTATTTGCTATATCACTTCTAATGACACGGAAAACAAAATATATCAAATTTGTAAAATATTTTGTATAAGGCGACCTTCGAGTTTCCTCGGTTTTTAACAAGCGATTTTTAGGTGTTCTCCGAGAAAAAAAATTGGACTTTTGGTGGACTGTAAGTTCTTTTGAAGAGTATCAACAGTACTGGTTCAGTGGACCGTCGTAAGGGGAATGGTCGACCGCGCAAGGTACGTACTACTGACAACATTAACGATTGAACTAGTGTTAAAACAATGAGATCAATGAACACAATGAACATTTTCGAACAAATTAGGAATTTCACTATCACATATCTGTTTACCGAATAATCAAATTAGTTATTCTGAAATGTTTCGGGAAAGTGACTGAAGCTCAAATGCATGTAAGTCTAAAGCATCCCTTATGTTAAAGATTTCACATTTTGATCCATTTAAATGTAATTTTGTCATCCCGAATACGTGCCAAAGTTTCAAATCTATAGCGTGGCCATTTGAAATCTAATCATGCATGTCTTCGTGAGACCAAACAAATTCTTTTAGCATAAACATGAAATGATCCAAATGTAACGAGGAATCGACTCCTAAGAATCCGATCATCGATCTCTGGTGTAAACCGCGCTTTAAGATGTCAACAATATTGCGCGTCTGGAACAAACGAAAAGTGGCGACTTCAAGAATGTCTAAACGGACAGAAAAAGAACTTCGAACAAAAAATGAAACAGCCAAAATGTTCGTATATTACAATTGCAAAAATAAATTCAGGCGATTCAATAAATTATTTCAGAAGATCTGATGAAATAAATAGGGGAAACTCTTTTTAAACTGTACACAGAGTTTAGTTTATTAATGATACATGTGTACATGTGTCATGAATGCGTACGTCGTAATATTATCTCTAATTTTCGAGAAGCTGTTTAATTTGTTTGTAGAATTCTTTGTAAACGTCTTGAGTTTTCGAGAAAAAGTTCTTCTCTGACGTGAAGGCACCCTTGAAGTCTTCGATCACCTCAGGGTCTCCTTTGATGACATCCAGGGCATCTAGAAATTTCTTGAAGAACTCGCTCGAAACCAGGTTCCCGTTGTACAGGTTGATGCAATCTTCGGCTGTCAACGTCTTGAAGGCCTCCTTGTTGACAGCGTTCTCCACTTCGGTTTGGGCCTGGGTCATGGTGCCTTCGAAGGCGATATCGGACGCTTTCTGGTACACCGCCTGCAGACGCTCTGTGTCGGCCGGAGTGGGCTTCACGGCTCCGGACAGCAGGTCGTAGGAGATGGCGTTGCCCAGCATGTAGTACATCTGCGAGCAAGGCTGTTTGAAAGTGTCGTCAGTGCTGTCGTAGCCGTCGTAGACAAATTCCTGGGCAATTCGGCTGACTATGCTCGGAACGGCCGATTTGATGGCTTCTTTGTTGCTCTTGTCCAGGAACAGATTGACGGACAGCGTACTGTCGGTCAATGTCACCGTGCTGTCCACTCCACACAAGGACGGGACAGGTGCTGGCTTCCTCACGCTCATTTCGAAGTGGCTATAAGCAGTCACCAGCAAGTGCATCTGAAAGTTTCCAAAAACAGTAAAATGCATGAGTGTGAATTTGTAGAAAAAACTGATATTGCTTGATTTGGATATGGTTTGGATATTCATAAGTGCATAAGCTGTTTAAACCATTTAGAAGAATCTGTGCCTCATCGATGTCATTTGTATATATCTTGACTGGAAAAGAAATCTACAGTGATTTCAGCAGAGTAATTGAATTCCTTTGATAATTAATTTTTCTAACGGGATCGCAAGTTCAATCCCGATCAAAATCTATAAAGATTTTCGGACGAAACAAGTTCAATCCCGATCAAAATCTATAAAGATTTTCGGACGAAACAAGTTCCTACTCGCGCCTCCCTTCGGAAAGAAACTAAATCCATTGATCCCTTGAAGCTTACACTAGGAAAAAACTCAGGCCGGCCCCTTGGTGGTGGGGAAGGTTTGTGGCGGGAATTCTGATAGGCCCCCTTAATAAGCAGCTTTAAACAGTTAAATATTGGAGTGATTATAAATTGAAACTTGGAATTGCTCCCCTCTGTGCTCTGTCAAATGCCTACAACCAGTGACTGACTGCTAAGCATTGATTTTAGTTGGAAAGAGTCAACAAATTGAACTACAAAATGTTAAAAGTAAACACAGCCAAAAAATAAACATATATTTGTTCTAGAGAGACCTGGAGCTATCCTAAGAAACTGTGTTACATTTGACCAACGAAATAAATCGCAACATAATCAAGTACTTCAAAATTTGAAACAAATCTGCTGTTCCGTCTGCTTTCTTCGTCTACAGGGTTTACCTGATGCATGGTGATTACAATAAAGGACAATTTTTGTTACCACAGCAATGAAATTGCAGATGGATTTTCTTCTACATGACCAAATGCTACAAATGTATCTGTCTTATAATGCACTACAAGACTGAAAAATTATTGAAATAATTGAAAAAATTATAGAAATTATATAACTATCTCTATTGGGTGTAGAGAGGACTTACTTGCGTCAGGACAACAGCTACCGAGAAACTCAGCTTCATCATTGAAATCATGGTGTCGACTTGTTCTTCTAGAGCTTCGGACCAGAGCAGCTATTTCACGCTTTCACGTTTACTTCAAAGTGCGATATTGGACTAGAAGTTGCTACAGTTTATATATATTGCAAGGAAATAGCAATAATATGGAAATGAACTAATTTAATTGGCTATTGATCATCTGCCCTATTTTGCCAAGCACACACGAATCTAATGGCGTTATGTACATTTAGATATTACTAGTCCATTACGCTAATGCTGTTGATTCTTCCTGTAAAACTATTGGTCTTCGAACATTAGAACAGTTTCCATTCTTACTTCCACCTGCTAGCAAATTGCAATTTCGTAGAATAAAGTGCATTTCAAATTCAGGGAATTAATGGACTTAATTAGATCGAGAGTAAAGCCAACATAGAACAGAGGAGGGAGCCTTGCGCTTGTAAATTTTTGTATCAGACCAAAGTGTCAAAGATTTTTAGGAGTTTCCCAGAGAAAAACTGGACTTCTGGTGGACTGCTAGTTCTTTTGAAGAACATGAGCAATACTGGTTCAGTGAAACGTCGTGAGGGTGATGGCCAACCGCGTACTACTTACAATATTAAAGATTGAAAGACAAGAAAAATGGGGAAACAGGAAGATCGATATCAATCACATTTTTACAACGACCAATTTCGAAAAGACTAGGGATTTCATTATCAGGTAAATGTTTATCGAATAATCAAACAACTTTATCATTTCAAATGTTTTTAGAAAGTTTCTGAAACGCAACTAAAAATGTCAAGATTGCGCGTTTGGAACGATCGAAGCTGCAACTTCGAGCCTGTCTAAAGGGATAGAAAAATATTTAAAACAAAAAGTGATATAGCAAAATGTTCTCATTTTATGTGTGTCGTAAAATGAGTAATCCGCAAAGTGTTGTACAATTCTTTGTTTGGGGAATTAGTATAAAATCATTCCGATCAAAATGACGCAAGCAATAACCTAATACGACAGTGGCACAATTTTAAGGAAAAAATAGAATGGACAAATAAATACACGGACGTCAAAGTTCTGCAAACCACTCTATCCTTAAGCATTTGTGTTCGTTGAATATCTCTAATCTTCCCAAATCTCTATTGGCTCAAGCTGAGTCTGTGTGGCCAGCGGGTGGTCCTCCTGTAAGTCCATCGACCAAAAGAAAAAGAAAAAAACCCTTCTCAAGTGGCCACACTACCTACAGCATCTCCCGCTAGCCTCACTCCACATAGCCTTTAATGAACTCTTACCCGGGAAGGTCAAACAACATCGATTTGTCAGCTCAAGGGGCACTTTGATCATATGAGGAGACCATGTTGGAAAATGTGAATAACGTTTTCACGGACAACTTGTAAGCAGACAAAAATAAATGTTATAGTTTTAAAAAAGTTGAAATCACACCATTCACTTTATTTTTTTTTAGAAATATATTGAATTTTGATTTGGTGCAACTCGTTGCAGCTCAGTGACTAAGGAAACAATTCATTAGTAACATCTAATCATGAATTGCATCGATAAGAAATTCTCTAACTCATATCTTTTAACATTCCTGGTCAGATTTTAGTCTCTCGAACCATTGTATAATGAATAACACCTTATAGGTGAACATGATGCGAATTTTCGTGTGTTTTCTAGGTAGAAGTCACCTTACATGTTGTATGATGGACTCTAGGGATGCGACAGTCGGTTGGGGTTGGGAGGAGGGAGTGGGGGAAATCAGGAATGGAAGGGGGACAATTATAGGCGATAGGGGTGGGCAGTCGCTCCTATTCCACAGCTGCTCTTCGATTAAACGCATACGCATCGTTCTAACGAACAAAAGGATTAACCCAGCCCAGTGAGCAATTACTTTGTCCTAAACGACTTGGGAGTTCCGTTCGCTCGACCAATCCAGTACAAGAGGGGGTGGGGTGGACATTTCTAAGATGCTGGGATGGGGATTTAAGTTGAAGGTGGGATTGAGGATTAAGAGGGACGCCGGATCGAGGTGCTACGACGGCACCAGATAGTAGCTGACGCCAGGAAAGAAGACGTTTTTGATAGTGGAAGTCAGTTTTCCACCTCACCAACATCAACGAGCCTTGTGAACCCCGTTCAGGCTTATCAGCCCCTCTCTTGGGGGCTGCTTGTGGGTACATATTGTAATCAAATCCACGATTGTCAATTTTTTACATGTGTGATGTGTTGAACTCTTGTTAAATATCTGAACCGCCACACAATCCTATGAATTTCATGGGTATTCGTGAAACCGTACGATGCCAGGTACACATCGAAGATGGTATGAAGCCCAGACTAGACAATATTACAACGGGTGTCGTGTTGACCCATGATCGCGAGTTCGATTCCTGGCCGAGACCTTTGGAATTTTTCGGGCGAGAGAAATAAAAAAACTATAATGGAAGGAAAGCCGTGAAACCAGTGCCTGTACGACACGTTAATCACCTTACCATGGTTATAGGCCTAGGATAGGCAAAATTACCAGGTCACCCCTGGGAGAGATTTTTTGACGGAAACACTGGTGACCCTCTTTAAGAAGCAGCTTAAGAGGCAAAATTCCAGGTGAACTCCTTGAAATGATTTTGGAGGTATAACGCTGATTGTCTTACTACAATAAGGCATAAGAATCGACAGATGGGTATTACAGGCAGCGCCTTAAAATAACCATACATGAAAATTAAATGAAAAGTCGGCGATGAAATGTTTAACCCGTGTTTTGCTCTTGATAGTACTGCATTTTATTTTAATATGATCACCATTGTAGACGTCCGTGGAGGTTTGGTGAGAAGAAAACGAAATATATTTAGGGTAATAGTTTACAAGTGGCGCGACTGCTCACTTAATAAGATCGAGATACGATTCGCCTGTGCTTTATGAATGGGCGCAAGGATGAACGGGGTACGACCACAGTCACTCCAAAATGGTTTCACGTCCCCATTCAATCGAGACAAAAATCTAAAGCACGGGGAGAGAATGGCACCTCTTCATACACAGTACTAATGATGTCGCTTGACTCAATTCCCATCTTTAGTAATCCCTCCATCTTCTTTCCCCTTCCCACCACCAAAAAAAAAAAACGAACGAAGAAAAACCAATTCATGTCCAGCGTCCCCAGACATTCGACCAGTGTCCACCTTCTCACCGCTGACAGACGATCGACACGAAATCGTGACCCGAACCACGTTTTCATGCAGTTAATCTAGAGCACCTTCGAACTGGAGTTGCGTTGTCATCATAGACCAAGCCACCAGTCAACCTCTTCAGATTCAAACCGGCCGGCCACAGAATTTGAACGCACCCGAATCTCGAATAATTTTGAAATTGGTGGATGATGGAACATCGGGATCCACGTTTTCCAGTAATGGCGTCGATCAGCCTTTGATTGGAACATGGAGCGTTGGGAGGGGAATTGTGAAGGAGAGGAGGAGATTTGCGAAGGGTAGCACGCGACTCTGGGGACGACAGCGGGCCAATCGGGGCTCATTCCCAGAATTCGCGACAAGAGAATAAAATAATCGGCGCCCCCCAAAAAAAAATAATCCACCTAAGACTGGTTCTGTGGAGAGATATTCGTGCATTCGAAATATTGACAAACATTTTCGGGTAGCGGGTTGGATGCTAGGTACTGAAGGGGTCGGGGATTTGGTCAGGTACGGCTCGTTTCGCACACAGTAAAGTTAAATCGTTGGTGATGGCGCCAACGGCGATTCCCTTTCTTTCTCTTTTTGCGCCATCCAATTATTTGAACATTTTGGCTTGAATATTTTTGCTGCTCTGGACTTTCCTGACCTCTCAATGGGAGTTCACAAGCGAGCTTAGTTGACAGCTAAAACGTTTTCGAACCCGACTGTACTGGTTCCGATTAGCCAGAATTTCCAGGCGGCTCAACGTGTGGACAGTCCGATTCACTTATTAAAAGACAGAAACAATTCGAATACAGGACCAATCGTGTATTCGTCCTCGTTGAATTTGGTAATGCGAAAACAGCATAAGGAAAGTGCCACACGTTGAACTTTGCCATTGAAACTGTCAGGTGCCGTTCATCATTTGGTTCATTTTAGTAGACCGATAAAAATTGATGGCAGTTCCCAGCGCTCTTAAGATATGAATTGGAATTTGGCTGACTAAGCGTCACTAGGGGCGACAATTATGACCTGAAGTCATCCCATTGACAAAATGAGCGTCTCTTGTCAGCGGCAGATCAAAATCAATACGAATCCATTAATATTGCTGCAGTCTGTTATGTCAAGATCGTGTTTCCAGTATTAAGATTCCGGATTCACCGGATGAATAAAAATTAATAAAGCAACCTCGGTAGTCGACACAACCGTAAAACCGCTCCAAGGACTTTTCGATTGACCCCTGCCAGGTAGTGGCTTAATGCTCCCCCGTACACGACTGCAGGTGTCACGAGGCCAGAAGTAG
This sequence comes from Mycogona germanica, assembly GCA_034698785.1. Taxonomy (NCBI): domain Eukaryota; kingdom Metazoa; phylum Arthropoda; class Diplopoda; order Chordeumatida; family Chordeumatidae; genus Mycogona; species Mycogona germanica. The sequence goes on along the minus strand of JAQGBY010000530.1, from coordinate 15,311 downwards.
TATTAAATGGTTCTTATAGAAAATCGTTTGGGCGACGAGACCAAATTACGAAGACAAAAGAGAGAAATTATCCACCTCTTTCAAAAATAATCCCACGTAGGATCACGGGGGTAGAAGAATTTTCGAAGACGACCAAAGCTTAGCCGAGGGGTGCCTGGCGAGGAGTAATCACCACAAGGAGCCTAGAGACCAATGGCACGATCGCCTTAAAATTAAGACAGCCCACATTGGATTCTGCGAAGACAGCAGAAAATTGACAGAACGATGAACCATGACGACAATTACAATTGAAACAATAAGAAAATGAATTACAACCATAAAAAGGTGACACTGGCAGGTGTGATGTTCAACTATTTATCCGGGTGGTTGCTCAATTAAAAGGCTGATGGACTTAATTTCAGAGTTCACAGCTTTTTAACTCTCTTGAAGTTCACGGATTTAGTTTTACTTCGGACAAGTTGTCGTTGTTAGGTCCCATTCGCTCTTGTTTCTTGTTTTTGAAGACAACCTCTACTTTAGTGACATGGAATGCGCAGTTGACTAGTTTTCTAACCAATTGATCTAAAAATATCCAATCTGCAATCTATATTATAATAGTCGTGTAGACATACTGCATTATTTCGCAAAAAATACATTCAATCTGTCTATTGCGATATGCATGCAGTAAGAAGCATCACTAATAGGTTAAAAAATTATGTCGCCAAATATTCTCAACCAGCTGACTGAAAAATACACAGAAACGTAACCACGTCGAAATGAACTGACGCAATCAATCGACTGACGCAAACTGACTTTTGTAATATTTCTATTCAACTGTATCCATTTTGAAATAATGGCAGCAGATACGGCTGGAATAACCGCGATATCAAACCTTAAAAAAATATAATAAATCATTCTGAGAGCCCGTCGATTTCGAAAATCTGCGGGCTACCAGACGATCCTGACGATCGTCGGAGGGGGTCCCCTCTCGAGATGACAGTCCACCCACAGAGTCAAGGGGACGGACCACCTCTATGTAGACTTAACCGCAGACAGGTCAGGTATAAATGCCCAATTCAACCATCTATTCACCCCTTGTTTACCTCCATTAGTGGACAAACGGTGTGATGGGAAAAGTGGCGAAGTCGCGACGGAACGGCGCGACACGCCGTCCCGCTGAAAAGTGGGGATAAACTCAAGTGAAACCAGAAAATTTCAGGTGGGAAAAATAAAACAAAAAGTTCGCTGACCCACCGGTCACCGAGCATTCTTTTAGATTTTCTTGACGCATTTCTCGTTCGTATTTACCCATCCAAAATGCCAGAATCCGGTAAATTTTCTCGGATTCTTTTTAAATCTGGCGGATTTTTTTTGAGAGCTACAAGTTTGCAATTTTAGTAAATCCTACGTACTTTTAACGCTCATGCGGCCTGAACTGCAGCGGTCGTCCGCACGCATCAGCGCTTATAACTTTTCATACCAAACCCCAAAAGGATAGAAAGATGGCGGACTTCTCTTGTGTGATTTCTTTGGACTAGCTCATTTCGCTAAAGACCAAAACCACGCAATACCTTACGAGGGGAGAAACATATGGCAATCGAGTGGACGAGCGGCGCCTTCGACTTTGACTAACCGGGCGTGTGATTGGTATGATGTAAGAAAATGACTCAAGCTGTTCGTCGCCACCGTGATCGAGCCTAGCACCTAGAATATATGTTTAAAAGGGATTCTATGACAATGAAAGGGCGATTTTGACTTTCAATGGCGGTTTCTCTGTCTGATTGCTAAACAAGACCATGAACGTGGCGTGCAGAGACAAAATTTCATAAAAAAATATCGCAAATTGACCGCTTTTTAATTTTCTAAAAGAAAAAAAAATTAATAAAAAAAAAATTAATTATATTTCCCAAAAAACAAACCTATCCCACGGTTGCATCAACAGTAAAAAATAAATTTGTCAATGAGCCCAGACGAAATATTTATTTAAAATTTATTGTCACACTCGCCTTAAAAAATAATAATAAACGTTTTTTAAAATACAATATTCATACTCTAAAGAAATTATTCTCTGTTCACATCTTTCATGAGCCATCTCAAGTCTGGGGAAAAAAGTTTCGCTCTATAGGACTGTATGACGAATAACCATTTGACCTTTCAATTTGCAGGTGGACAACAAAGGTTTCAGAGCCTGTACACCATTGGCCTTTCTTGATTGTGAACACCAAGTCAGCCATTTGCGTTTTCTGTCCCAATGTACCTATAGTAGTCTCAATATTACCTGTAGTAGTGTGTGCACTCGACACTTAATTGAGTCCATTAATACTCTGAATTCGAAATGCACTTTATTGAACGAAATTGCACGGAATGGAGACTGACCTAATGTTTGAAAACCAATAGTCTTTACTGGCAGAATCTATAATATTAGCATAATGGACTAGTAATTTGTCAATATTTGTCACATCAGGACATCATTAGATTCGTGCGTGCTTGGCGAAATAGGGCAGTTGATCAATAAACAATTAAAATCGTTAATTTCCATATCATTGCTATTTACCTACATTAAATAAATTGCCGCAACTTCCAGTCCAAAATAAATTACACTTGAAACTAAACGTGAATAGCGGTTCTGGTTCGAAGAACAAGTCGAAGCCATGATTTCAATGGCAACCTGACACTGTGGTCCTGTCCCTGTGGACAGCAGGATAATCCTGTCCGACATAACGATGTCAGTCAATCTCTTTCTGGACAATAACAATAAAGCCACCAAGACTCATTTTGGCCATTTCACTTTTTGTTCGAAATTTGTTTTCTGTTCCATTAGACAGTCTCGAAGTCGAACGCACCACTACAGAGTATTTGATCGTTCCAAACGCACAATCTTGTTTACATTAAGTTGCCAGTTCCATTTCAGACTGTTTTTTTGCAACATTGCAGATGAAGATCCTGTTTGATTATTCGATTAACATCAGATACATGACAATGAGACCGTGTCTTAACGATCTTCCTGTCTTAAAGCAAGTTCAAGTTCCTACGAAAACTTTGAATTTATAAAATAATATACATATTTTTTTAAATGTTAAAAGGAATTAAAATAAATTAAAATATACGTTTCAAGACTAATATTTTAAAATATAACTGAGTGAAAACTATCATTATCTGCTACAATCTCAGTCGTATATCTAACAGAAGCATTCAAATTACTATAAAAATGCCGCAATATATATATTTTTGCCGATTCGAAGATATTTTCCATTGCGTACTGTCTTAACGCAAAACAACTATTAGACCAACGTTCTAAAAGGGGGAGGGGTTCGCCTCGTCACTGATTTGGACCCAATTGTACAATATTCGTACGTATCTGTACGACAAACATTTTTTGGCCCCAATCGGTAAACGCGTCAGAAAAATAAACAAGCCGACCGTTTCTCAACACATACTGCAAAATTCACCTGCATACTGTATACAGTATTGTTACATTAGATTTTTACACCTGACTATAGCACTTCTTCATCCATCTCAATCCCTCCCACAACCACCCACCCACCATCTGGCAATCGGTTTTTGATTCAAAAACGAGCAGCGAAGATTGAAAAAGCTTTTGTAGAAATGGTCGAGAGAGAGAGAAGGCAGCGCGAAGTGGTTATGGAACGAATGACAACTACTTATGACGACGGGCGAATTTTGTATTTATCTCTTTCGCCACATTCATTGTTGGATGACAGCATCGCCCAAAAAAGCACCCCCCCCCCAAAAAAAAAACACTCTTCACCACCCACTCACACATCGTCGAACAAATCAAAATAAAAACGAGCGATGGCGATCAAAAAATCAGTGGTTCCAAAAATAGAATGGCTACCATAAAAAGTGGACATTCGAAGAATCTTAGATGTAACAATTACGACGTATGAGTATGCAACATGGGTGTGATTTTCTCATCGAGAAACGAAAAATAGTATAAAAATGTATTTTTAATGTATCCATCCATCCATTGCCAATCAAAAAATAATTGTCGCAGATTCGGACTCCAGCCTGTAACCTTTCTAACCGTAGACAGGCGAAACAGGTAGAAATAATAAAAAAATCAGCCGAAATGAGTTCCATTTGATGTGCACTGTTATAAATAAATAAATTTAAAAAATGTCATTCCTCACCTGGAACGATGGCATTATTTAGATGAAACCCAAAGTTTGGAAACCATATCACTATCAATATTCTGAAGCACTTTCGGTTATCCCGCGCCAAAGCAATTGGCCTGCAATTCCAGGCGACGAAAAATGACAAAAAATGAAATATTTCAATTTTTCGCGCTTACATTTTCTTTGTCCGGTGACTAGGGGGAAAATTCTACCGCGTCAATATTACTGTTTATTTGGCTTTTCAGTTGGAAGGGGTGAACATTCTGAAGCCGAGCAAATAATTCCATCTGCCAAAACAAACTTTGATCAAACCAACGAAATCAAGCAAACGAATCCTGATTGTATAAATTTGCCTGTAATTGTAAAAATTGTAAGTAATTGTAAATAATTGACAAAAATTGTAATACATCCAAGATAACATGTCAGAAAATTGAAACACCCAATTGTTTGAGACATGAAATTTGGTCTCGAAAGAAACTGTCACCATAGCCACCCCAATTGCTGGGCTGCCGAAAACAGCGCGCATCGACATTTTTTTTATTATTTTATTTCATCGGTGAAATTGAAAGTCGGGCCAACATGCGTCGAGTTTCCCCGCAATCAGATTTCATAGCAAAAATACGAATCAGTTGAAGGAAATTCGCCGATGTCGAAACTGGGTTTTACAGGATTACCTTTTCCCCTCAAGTCGCTACTCCATCCCACGCCCCCATCCTCCCAATTCTACCCCCACAAATCTACAACCCCCTTCCTCTCCCCACGATCCGTCTGTTGATGATGAATGCTAAAGTGCGGCAACCTTTTCGAGCTGTTTGGCCTCCAATAAGTAGGGCTCGGCTGGCTGACATCAAAATTATACTTAAGAGAGTGTCAATGAACATTTTTTATTCTATTTATAACGGCACAAATCGCGTTTGATTAAGTGAAATTAAAGCTAAGCATGATACTATAATTTCAGCTCGAATTGTTTCTAATGATAATTCACCTGTACTATCAAAACCAAGAAATACAATTTTCAAGTAATCGTGCATTCAAGTTATACTTATTAGGGGCATCATTTTCAAGACATTTTGTATACCTACAAACAAGTACTTGTTTTGCTTCGGCAAACCATTCCTTTGACATTTCTTATTAGACTAATCATTGTTTGTGTGGAAATAAGAGAAGACCAACATAGAATGTCTGTCTATCACAGATTTCATTTTTGACGCGCAACTATTTCGAAGCAGCATGAATCCACCCACCTACGAGTGTTTGTACGAATTTTCCCGAGCGAAGCGTTGAATTCAGCAATTCCCATCACCACTCATTCACTAGGAAAGCACCATTTTTACCTGTCAAATGGAAAACCGCCGCTTGCACCCGTACCTGAGGCACGCAGCCGTCCAAGTGCTTTTTGTGCGTGGCCGCAATTCCTCTCTTAAATCATCGACGCGGTTTAGCAATATACGAGGATACATGTATACAGTATATTTTCAGGCGTCGGATATTTTTTGATGTCGATAAATTTTGATCGAGCGAAGAGAATAACTCATTTCCGTTTGGCAGAAGAAAGTGCGCGGGTCAAAAGGCGCGCGATTATCAAAGATGAAAATATACAAGGGATATACACTCGATGGCAATGGAAAAATGTTGCCTGTATTTTTCTTTTTTACTGCAAAAATTTCCCTCTATATTGGGTGGGCCAATAAAATGGACGCCAAAATGAACCGATTTTCTTAAAACTTGGAGCTGATGATAATATCAACGTCATGTTTTCGTATTTCCCGAGCACAGGGGGCGCTGCATTACGTTTATGGCGCCCAGTAAGAAGACCGAACCGCGATGTTCACCCAGCGCCCACTTCAGTGGATCGCAATAATAATTACATTGAAAGCAAAGGTGGGTCGAATCAAAATTTTGTCCTATCACTAGTAATCATCCAAAAAGTTCGACGTTCCCGAAAGAGCGCGTTAATCTTACGCCGTTTCCTATCCAATTGCTAGGTCTCAGATTACGGGTTTCAAATTTATATTGCTACCCAAATATTCTGGTAGGAGGCGCTGCGTGTTTTGACACAGGAAATTAGTCTGGAGCACGGATCTCTTAGGTCATCCTGAAATGAAGGCGCCTGCACTCTTGGCGTCTTGGAAGTGAAGAGCGAAAAACGAGAAAGTGTCGAATGCAGACTTTCTAAAATGGCTTTCTTCGTACAATGACCGGTTTATCTCGAGAAAGACAGACCGGTCGCGTTTGGGAAGGCTCTTTTTTTTAAATAGATAGCACCGATGAGAAGTGGTTGTGTTGCCTCGCTGATTTCAGACGCCCCCCCCCTCTCCCCCGGTCCCATCCCTATTACCACCCACCATATAGGCCATAGGATGCGGAACATCCGGGACTTTGAACGCGTTCACGTCGCTGTGGTTATCTACGAGGGAGCCGAGAGTGTATATACAAGCCCTGGTAATTGCGTTTTCCGCCTATTGGCTGACGCCATGTGTATTTTACTGGATGTGCGCGCGGATAAAGGATTTTCGCCGTGATCCAGATACAGGCCGCATCAGAGTTCGTAACGCTCTCGCTCTCCTCTCTAGATTTTCTAAATCAGCGAATTTACGATTACGACTACATCGGCCTCGATCTCGAGGCCAGATTTTACAGGGGTCGTCTCACTCAGACCGACCACAACGAGGTAAGAGGGTAACGGATGCGGACTTTGTGTTCGCGAAGTGGAAATTGGAATAAATTGAGACGGAACAGTTCTTTCGAGAAAGACAAAGGAGGGCGAACACCAACAAAAAAAAATGAAAATCCATATCAAAATGAGTAAATATATTTTTAACGAAATTTAATAACTGAAAATCTGATTCAAAACGATTAGATTTGATGCTACGTTAGAAAACTAATTTCGGGAGGTGTTTAAATATTTGGGCACAAATAAAATTTAAGTTTAATTCACACAAAAGAAAAATAATGTATGTGACAAAAAATTAATTGGTGTAAAGAATTCCAGTGTGAATTCCAGAGTAATTTTGCGAAGACGCAAGACCAAATTTGTAGAGCATGCGAGAGATGCTTGTTTTGTCCCTGGATTTCTAGAAAGCGAGCAACCACACACAACATCGGTGTAATCCGCAATTGGCAATAGTTGACAGAATCAGGCAGCGAGTGAAATCAGCGCTTTAACAGTTTTCGATGAAAAATAACATGGCAATGATTTTTCAGGCAATTTTTCAGAGAACATAGGTATTCAGTTTCCTTTTCTAAACCTATTTCAAGTGATCACGTCCTAAAATGAACCTGTTCATGACACACAGATGATCATGTTCTTCTCTTGTGCGCAAGATTGAGTACACAATATATATATTTCTGTAAAATAAGTTGTTTGGAAAAAAATGAACAACTGCAACATTTATTTGAGAACATTGCGCAAATTTTTTCGAAATGCCCAGAGGCAAAATTTCTCAAATTCGCCAAAAAAGGTTCCCTCCGTTTCGGTTTGGGTGTGTCGCTGTGAGAGCATCGTCGTTAGCTTCTATGGCGAAGCGGTCGTGACCAATCAGGCCGAAAGTATGCTGCGGGTCTTCAGCGAAAGCAATTTATAGTTAACGGAGGCTATTCGCCTCTGCGCCCACTCTACGGATACAGCAGCAGTAGGGATTACTAAACAATGGCACGCAAAAAAATACTTTTTTTTAGTAAATCAAAGTCCAAATTTTAAAGACTCATGCATGTTCTAAAAATTGTTTTTCAAAACATAATTTCTACAAATAAAACACAAAACAACGATATTCTTTTACAGAATTCTGTCAACTATGAATATATCCCCTTTATGCAAGACTGCAATGTAAAGGTATCGCGTGGCGTAATGGTTAGCGTGCTTGCTTCAATGCCCGTATCGCGGTTTCGATTCCGACCTAGGAATTTTTCAGGCGAGAGAAATTCCTTCGCACCCCTTCCTTTGGAATGGAAGTACGTGATGTCAGGGCACCTTAAATATCCCTTTCCTAGGCAGCCTAGGTCAAACAAATTTACCAGTCGTCCCCTGAGGGGGAAGGTTTGGGGGTGAACACCATTACCGGTGGACCTCTTTATCAAACATCAAGATACACGAAATGTGCAAAACGATGGGAATGGGGATGACGCAGACTGACAACAAATGCGTGCCTTCTATCAAAGACTTGCGAAATACTCCTGTAATTGATCATATTTATTAATCGAATATATTTTGTACAATGATAAAATGAAAGGTTGGTCACCGTTGGTCTAGTCCATTAAGGAAACAGCAGTGAGCGAATAAAAAGAAAACCAGCCGTCATTATGTGGGGGTGGTTAGTTTGTGGAGTAGGGTTATAGAAGGAGGGGACGGGGGGGATTGCCTAAAGGGTGTGATACACCACTGACACGCCCTACAAATCAATGGGCACCTGAGGATCCCCCGGGACCTATAAAGACGGGGAAGCCGGGGATAGTGATGAAAAGAAATAGCGCATTGGCGGGGGTGGTGGTGGCATTGAGAACGGGCACATATGCGGCACGGAGGGAAAAACGAGGGATTGATGGAGGGGGTGTATAGGGGGTGTATGTATAGGGATAAGAGCGCTGCAATTATATTGAATGAGATATAAGAGTGACTGTGTGGATCGAGGCTTGTCTGATGCGGTTCAGCGCGACTCAGTCAACACACCCCTGAGCATTTCCTGTGTGCAGCCACCATCATATCATCTGGTGCTCTTTACTACTAGATGGCGCTCATTTCGTCCATTGGCAGATTGCAATTGTTGCAGTTAGTAACTTAGTATCCGCCAAATTTCAATTCGCCGCCGGAAGCGCTGGGATAACGCCGAATTACCGCCAATGAACATATTTGGTGGATATTGTGGAAAGTGAACAGTGGTGTTATTTTAGTGCATATTTTGTGCACAGGTCTAGCAAAAAAAGTGATACAATAATTAATAACAATAATAATATACCGGTAATGTATGTTGATAATTGATAATATTTACTATGCTGCAGATCTCGATCTAGAACTTCGTGGGTAGGGACGATCGACGCAATGACAGGAGCTGACTCACCAAACCTAACTAGCATAATTCTTAACTAAATGAAAACCTACCTAGCCGACCTGACTAACCAATCAAAAATATACTAACGAAACCTAATTTACCTGACCACCCTATCGGTAGTCAAGAAATCATCAACTGTTTAGACAGTTACTCACAACATGAGCATGAGTCGTAACTTCCGTGAGACTTGAAATCAAGATCTCCAACTATGAGGAGAAAGACGTAGTTCTACGTAAAAAAAAGCGTCTATCTGACGTGAACTGGACTCGAAATTCAAGCAAAAGAAAATATATTTGTGAATTTCTTAATAATTGCAGGTGCGTCCATAAATCATTTAATAATTTTGCAGTGCTCTGCGACATCTGAATTATTCGATCCGTGAATTGTTGGATTGCTCCCAATTTGCCCAAATTCGATATCTGAGATCGCACCTCTCCCCCAAAAACCAATATAAAAATGCTACAACGACAGACACAGATTCCGACATTCGGGACAAACATGGAATGGAATCAATAGAGGCGTGGCGTCAGCTATTTCTGTCAATTCGAGGACGGCACAACTAAATAGATAATACATTCCATGGTCACATTTGTGTTATTCGACATGTCACAATAGCTTCGTGACTCTTGTCACATGCAGTCGTGTCGATGCTGGTTTCACTGCAGTTGTCCACTGAGCGTTAACAGATTTGCCGGATCTTTCAGGTCGGCCTCATTGAGTTCAATTTATGAAAGAAAATAAGGGCAAATCTTTGTGAAATCTGTAAAAACATTCAGAAAATGCAGCAAAATCTCTGGAGGATCCAAGCAACTGTTCATTATCGTATTTTAGTTTACGTGCACGCTCAGCAGCACACAAAAAACTGAGGGTTCAGTAAAATTTCCTTTTCCCTTCTCTCGACTGGGAGACCGGTTGGTTTGGACGGCATTGATGGACGCCGATGGATGGTCCCTGGGAGACCTCGGTTCTGGTGATGTGGCAGTTGTTGGTGAGGGGGATGAGGGTGGTGCAGGAGGACGGTGGTGTGTGTGTGTGTGTGTGTAGAGTGGGGCAGGTGGGAGGAGGGGGTAAATGAGCAACACGAACCAACTATTAGATTCCAATTATATGATCGTTGCTCGTACAGTGGTATGGATGATGGGTGGAGGGGAGGGGAGGTGACAAAGAGTGGCGGTAGTGAAGTAAAGGCAAATATTGGAACAATTGATGAGGGGGGAAAACACACTCGAGCGGATCATTTATATAGGGTGAACACGTTCAGTATCAACATGTGACAATTTGCCGCCGTTATTTTGTATAGTTACACTTTTTTATCATTGCACATAAAGAGAGAGCAAAGAGACGTGACCAAATCCAGCACAAAAAATAGCCAGTGGTGAACCAAATAATAAAAAAAATCTTCGTACGACTCAATTTTTTTCCCAGTGAAAAATAATAATTTTTACATTTAAATAAAATATAAGTTTATATAATATTAAATAAAACAACATGTTCCTCGATATAATTTGTACCACTTATTTATGCGTTTCGCAATTGTTTTTTACAATGAGTGTAAAGGGTGTGTGATAATGATATGACTTTCCTGTGTGACACTTAATGGAGCCCTCTGGCATCGTGTCAGAGAATCAGTTCAAATATTTTTTAAAATCTTAAATCAGGTGACGTGACATTTATTACCTTTAAATTTTCAACAATTCAGAAATGCTTCAAGGAGAGGGTTGCAATAAATTTTAGTCGAGTTAAAACCTCCTTAAATCTTTGCTTAATTCGAAAAACATTTCGTAAAGAACATTTATATTTTGGGTAGGTGACATCCAAAAGCCTTATATCTATCTATTAAAAAAAATTACTTTGCTATTTTTGGCTATATTATTAATTTATTTAAGAGGAAAAATTAAAAATCTCAGATTCCAAATAAATAACATTTAAATTACATTTACAATTAACATAAAAAATATACAGAAATATCTTCAGATTTATTCAGACTATTCGTAAATATTTATAAATAAAATTATTTGAAAAATGAAAACACCATTTCGAAAGTGCTCTATACTGTACCCAAGTCTGACGAGGATATACAACTTCCTGTTTAACGTGCTATCGTCTTTCTTTAAAACTGCGATTTAAATATGAAATGGCGACACTTGTGCAGTGATGCGTACAACGGTGGATCCGATTTTGCGAGGCGACCATACGAACCCCGGTAATTGTACAGTAGCAGACAGATCGATCCGCGCGCTGTTAACACTATAAGGGATCCGTGTTTAATGGACACGGCCATGTCAAACACCATAATGGTTTCTCGCCTGCTTCGGTTGGCTGCTCGTTCAGTCGTTATTGGCTCCTGCAGGGTGGAGCTGTAAAGGCAGACTCAATCCAATAAATTGAGACTATTTTTCTTACATTGGGTTGCTCCAGCGGAGCGCAACCGAGATCAGGAAAAACTCGATTCGGTCTCCTCCTGTACGTACCCGTGATCGCGAGTTCAATTCCCAGTCAAGATATTCAGATAGAAAGTATTGAATTGTGAAGCCTGTCCGATGACAGTAACACGTTCGAAATCCCAACCTACAGATAAAGTCAAGACTAGGCAAAATAACAAGGTCGCCCCCCCAACCCTGGGATGATTTGGGAGCGGCATAAACGCTGGCTGGGCTTTTCAAATATCGAGATTGGCCATTTTGTTCGGCCGTCATATTGGAAAGGGGTTTGCACTCTAAAGTTATTTGTTGTTCATTGGTCCACCCACGTAGAAAGAGCACTGATCTGTGCACGTGCGGCACGTGCAAAACGACGCCGGGCGCTAAAACAATCCATAATTGGCCTGATTATGTTACCGCGGTTGAGCGCTGCGCACGTCGTACCAATCTAATTTTCGCGCGGCAACGTTTTCACCTAGGCCGTGCGCGGCGGTGGGCGTCAGTGCTTCAATGCGAGAGAAACCGCACGGAGCACCTGCCCAGGGCGTCCCCTCCATCTACACAGAACATTTCCCGCTGTAGTTGAATTAACTAATGAATTGTCGATTCGCCGACCAGCTATTCGCGCGAAGCGATATCATTAGATGACGCCGGCATCCACTCAGTACTCACCGAGAGATTAGCGTGCTTTCCTCGATCGCGTCCCGTGATCGCGGTTTCGAATCCGGCCGACACTTTCGGAATTTTTCGGGCGAGAGAAATTCCTTCGCATGCCTTCTTTCGGAATATAAGTCAAATCATGGCCCACGCCTATACGATATCGGGACGGTCAAAACCACTTTCCTAGCTAAGCAGCCTAGGTTAGGCAAAATTACCAGGCCGCCTACCTGGAGGGGGGCAATCACCGATGAACCCTTTTTACAAACATTGAAACGCTATGCTCAAGCACTGAGTAGTACAGAATTTGATGTTCAAATATTGTTATCTCTAAAAATGTGAGTACCGTTTTTGTTGGTGAGGGCGCACCATTTCGATGCTACCCAGGGCGCGACATTGTCGACGGATGCGCCCAACGGTGGGCGTGGCCGTAATTGGAACGCGCCAAACGCAAACGCACACATACACACACACACGATTCGACAAATCCGTGCACTCGCCCCAGCACTCGCACTAATGGCTGGTGCGCGCGCGCGCGTTTGTGTGCGTGCAAAACGCGTGCTGCAAGCCTAATTCGAACAACTTCGTTATACTTGTCATTGTCGCCGCCCAAAACGAGTGTGTTTATATAGTCGCACGGGAGCTCGGTGACTGGGGGGGGGGGGGGTAGGTCGGTCGGAGGAGGAGGAGGGGGGTAGTGCGATGTATATTAGAGAGAGTGGCGCGTTCTGCGGCGTGGTCCCTATAATTGCATCAACATTATCTGCGCATCGCGCGCGCGCACGCTCGAAAAACTGGTTTTGTGATCCGAACGCCTCACAGCGGGCGTCTAGGTAAATAAGAGAACACCCGAGGCGAGTCGCCCGCCCACCGACCAACAAATGACAATGTGACGCGCGATCATAGTAGCTGAAAACAGGGGCAAAAAAGAAGTCGTTTAAGAAGTAAACGAGAGGTGTCGAGTGGCGTAGTGATTAGCGTGCTTGTTTTCTATACCGGGATCGCGGTTTCGATTCCAGCCTACGCCATCGCAATTTTCCGGACGGGAGAAATTCTTCGCGCGTTTTCTTTCGAAATGAATCGATTCTACGATATCGGGACACATTATAAATTCATTTACTAGGTTTGGGCAAAATTACCAGGTCGCCCCCTGAGGAGGGGAAGGGGGCTTTGAGCCTAGAAAGGTGGTATGCTTGCTAATCTTCCTCAACAAACATTGAAATTGATATTCGCTCGAAGGAAATATGTTCCAATTGTTTTACATATTTATTCGCCAGATGGCTCTTCAAGTAACGTGCACTGTCACTGGTGCGATCCATACACAGTGTGGTGGCTGAGAAATTGTTTTTTAAAATTTTATTTTTCCAGTCTCCACAGACGTGGACGTGGCCCTCCGATCGAAAAAGGTTGGCTGGCCCCTAAGCCCATGGAAACGGCGCACTAACAGAGCTAACATGGCATACGAATGTCGAATAATTCTTCTCATTTTTCATCTGCCTCGCGCGTGTTCTATTTCGATATTTCACCACCTCGCGATAGTGAATGGCGTTTCGTTTTGCCGCAAGTCCCGTCTCGTCACGTTTCGAGATTCAGTCGCCATCTTGGATATTCCGCCCCAGGATTTCACGCAAATATAACCCTGCCATAGAACAGATAAAATACAGTGAAAAATAAAAGACTCCGATGAAAAACAATTTCAATGTCGAAGGAAAAAAGGTTAGAAATTTCAGGTCATCAAAGATTCCGTGATTTTGCAACTAGCAATCGGTGAAAAAGCTACCACACTCACTCTCTCTCGACTTTCTCTGGCTTCAGTTTGCGATGTGCCAAATGTCAAATGTCGAAGGACAACAAAACCAGTTCAAGAAGAGAAATAAACCAATTCCAATAAAATCAGAATATAGTAGATTTGATGTCCGATAGTAAGACACTTTTAATCCGTCAGGTACAGAGTGAAAATAAAACACGAGCTTTCGACCGCTAGGCCATTATCAAGTGACAAGTAAAACTATATTCGATCGATACATTTCTAAAACTATATTATCGAACGATACATTGTTAAATCGTGGACGAGCGTCTTATCATTTACAGAAAACCAGTTCAGCTCAAAGATTAATACGCTCATACCAAGTTTTTGGGATTTAAAATTTTGTTTCGCTACAATTGACTAAGCTATCCATCTTCCAGGTTTTTTTTGTGCTCGCTTTTGTCGAGGGCGGTGTCTGCAGTACAGGTGTCTAAACATGCGACTGTCTTTCCAAAATGGCCGCCAAATTCCCGAAACGAGACAAAGGAGCCTTCTGCAATATCAGGCACCGTAGGACTGCACATCCACTTAAGCATATCCCGCCACCCCCACACACACATGATCTGCATTTACATATGCAGTGGAAATGTATAGAAGCAAACGCAAACCGTCCTAATGGAACGCGAAAGCACTCCTAATAAACGCTCTCATGCCTCACTCAGCGCGAAAGATACTTCCCCACCCACCACCCCATCTCCTCCTCCTCCTCCACTTCCATCACACTCATCTCTTTTATACGCTGGTCCCCCTTCCCACAAACCATCTCACTTCCACATGCCCATTAACCACCTCTTATATACTGGATGACGACGACAAATGGGCACCGACATTCATGGACAACGAGCTTCGTAAAAACACTAGAGGAAGCGACGAGACAATACAGAGTATATGGTGACTGCCGTATTGCAATTTTCTTCTTCTCAGTGATCCTACTGCTGTAGTGATTAGAGTGACATGAGATTTAGTACCTAAACCCACATATGAACAAATTTTAAACATATTTAAAAAAATCTAGTTTTCTTTTAGATCTAGAATTCGATCGCCGCGCCGATTGTCTTTCGTTCAGTTCTGTACTGGAAAACGCCTATATTATCAATTTAACTGAAATGCCTGCATCATGCTGAATTACAAAATGAATCTAAAATAACAGTTGAACAATTCATATGTAAAAGCAAACACACTTGTTATGTTACATGAAAATTACGTGCTGAAGAACCTGATGAAAATTACCGATGAAATGGGGGTTCAAAATTATAATTACCCTAAA
>JAQGBY010000529.1:0-42826 GCA_034698785.1 Mycogona germanica | reverse complement strand
TGGAGAGGGAGGGAGATTGTACTAGTTCTGGAGGGAGGCCGTTCCAGTCGATTATACTTCTAGGGAAGAAGGAGAATGAGTATTGTTGATTGCGCTTCAATATTTAATTAAGTTATAAAACCTCTGTCTTCTGAAACGACTTTCTGGGAAATCTCGTAAATATTTTTGGATATACTTTTGATTACATTGATTGAAGATATACAGGTATATCTGATTAAAAAAGAATGGCAAAATTTTAAAATATTAATGCAATTGGTGCAACGCATCCAATGGGTGTTGTGAATGTTGTTTTAACAAACTTAATGCCTCACATAGTGCCTAAGCACCGAGGGGGTACAGAATCTTCCTGTTGTGACCCGTCACTTCAGTGAATAAAAAAAAAAAATGCATAGTCGAAAGAATTAATTTCTTTAAATAAATCTATTATCTGAAGCATTGCGCGCAACAATTTAAACTGTTATTTTTCTAAGAAACTGGTTTTGAAAATGCGTATTTCATTGACTTTCTCATTTGTTGCTTTTGCAAAAAATGCTGTTCATTCATTTAAATGCATGTACCTTGCCATTTTATTTTTAATATATTACCTTTATTTGTATGACACTAAAAAATATTTGAGTCAAAATTTTTTTTAGTGTGGTTAGCGGGACAATCGGTGCAGGACTATCGAATGTCGCATAAATGGCACAATGAGCGGATGTTCCTCATGTGTGTATGTTTATGACATGATCAATATTTTGAAGGCCTATTTCAAATGATTGTTATTTGGAAATGTTGACATTACATTGTAGCCATTCTTCAATGTACTACGTTGCACACTTTTATTATGCTTTTATCTGTTTTGTTAAAGTGAGCCATTTGTTCGCGACGAGCCTGCAACCGGAGTTTTCGATTTGAGACATGACGTGTTCGCTTGTGTAAATTTGAAGTTTATATCGAAATATGATTATCTATATTACAATATGGCAAGGTGCAGCATATGCGTCTCTGATAACACTTGGGATATACTGTAGCAGTTCATATAATAATTTTATAAATTTTAGCCAAACTCGTATATGCACATCAATTGGCAATATGTTTTGAACAAATATATATATAAATATATATTGATTTTTTTAAAATCATCAGTTCAGATGAGGTTTACCGTAAAATATGTATGATGTGGAAGTATTTATAAAGGAACAAAGTTTTTTTTAAATGCAATGCACTATAATTTTATTTTGCCATTCGACCTTTTTTATCACCGAATTTGTTACCGGATGAATTATATATAAATTAGTTACATTTCAAATTAAAAATAATTACCATTGGGACTGCTCGAAAAAGCAATACTTTTCATGTACCCGTGCCCCGATTACTTATTTATATACGAGCCAGATTAGTGTATTGCCATTATATACTGCAAGTATTAGAAGTCTTTACAAGTGTGCTTGTACATGTATTGTAAACCATCAGCCACCTACCGTTTTTGCGATGACATTTCCATCGCCGTTTTAGCAAAGAACAAATATATGTAAAGATACAGAAGTGTTTGTCTCTGTAGTCTTGCGAAATGGCGCCAATCATAACGGTTGTGAACGGTGCACATAGATGTATTTTTGTTTTTAATTTTGTTTTGCTTCAATCTTGGGTATGGGATTTAAATTGAGAATTATTTTGTGTACACATTATGTTCACACATGATCTTAATAATGCTATGGTTTAGTTTCGGCAGGAACGCAAATTTCGCACACAACCTTTGACATTGTCTTATTTGATGTGACTTTGTTCGGATATATAATCGACCGTTGAAATTCCAAACATTTGACCAATAACTTTCGGCGGTCCCGGTTTCGATTCCCGGCGTGTGCTCTTGATTATTCGATCCCGGGGTACTGGTGAAAATGTGCCTCTCACCTAGTGCCTAAGGACTGCGAGAGATACAGAATCTTCCTGTTGTGATATACAAATTGGTCCCATTTTGAATTTTTTTCTCTTGTAGCTGCGACATTGCTGAGGCCAAAGTGCCCCAGTAAAAATGTCCGAGGATATGACCCCTGGCTTTTCTGGAGTGACTATAGTGATCTTCATTGCTTGTGGAGTTTTGGTAAGCTGCCCACCTCCAGTGGAATCGAACTTATATTTCTTTTCTGAGAATTTGATTTGACATTGGTATTGCAACATGAATATGTTTATTCACATTTTTGTAAATCGCTCTCCAACTATCTAATTACGCTGCGTTTGGTCTTTGCGAAATATATTTATGTTTTTGTGTATAAATGAAGCTCGACGTCACTTTATTTAAAAATATGAATTACTATTCTGGGTAATCTGATAAATAAATACGTCAAAATAAATGATTCAGTTATTCTTGCGCGTTCAAAGGTCCTTTCATCAATTTTGATGAGTGGGTCCGAAATTTTTCGCATAACTTCACTAATTGTATTGTCATTTATTATATTGGTGATGTTGAAATAAAAATAAAAATAAAAAGATAATTGAAAACCAGAGTAAAATCCTTGTGACTTGAAATTAAAGACAAAGCACAGTTTTTTCTTTTTTTACGACCGATCCTATTAATGAAAACTATTAATAGCATTCCTATTAATAGCAATTAATCTTTAATCACGTTGTTCGAATTTATATTTTCCCCTAGACGTTCTTTCTGTTATTTCTGTTTGCCAAACGAGAGATCACCAGATTCTCGATCAAGAATCGAAGAGGTCCGCACGTTCCAATTGGATTTGATGCTCCCAAGGTAGGCATTTGACGCTACTCGTGTATGCCCATGAGGCAATTGAAAATGATCAGTTCACATGGATAAATCTTGTTATTGTTCTCATCATTTTAGGTTCTGCGGCGAGACATCGATCTGAGGTTGAGCAGGATTATGGAAATGAAAATCGAACCTCGATCGCTGCAGGTGGACAAAATTGCCACCGTTCCAGGTGCGGAGGAGAAACAAAGTAATGTATCAAACTTGTTCTTGTGCGTTTTTCTAATGTAATAACGCCATTAATGAGAAGAATTATTATTTGACCAGGCATGCGTGCTTCTGCATGGCGCGGGTCTGAGCAAATATTTTGTTCAAAAGATCTCCCAACTATTAAGCCCAGAGATCGAGTCATTCATTGAACGTTTTTTACGTATTTTTTTCTTACAGAATCCGCACCTCATTACTATAGGATGAAAGCCTTGGATGACGTCAAAGCTTTTGGTGAGTTAATGAAAAAGTCGATATTATTTTCAAAAAAATTATTTAACCAACTATAATTACATTTTATGGAAACAACACGGGACAGAAACAACCATAATCACAGAAATAGTTTTCAAATGACACCGCTGTAATTCTAAATACAAAATACACATTTAAAGCTCAATTGCATTTTTGGTAATGTGCATTATTAAAATTTGTTGTTTTTTCTTGCAGAAGAGAAGCTGCGCGAAAATTATCCAAGCCCCAAGAGAAAACCGAACGAACCATTGCCCTCCTACCTCGTGAGTGTCCTAGTCAACACCACCCCAGAAAACAGACGAACCAAGTTGATCCACACACTATGCGATGCCTACGAGCAGGCCAGGCACAGTCCCAAGGTTGGTGGCCATCTTCCGTGACCTCGTTCAGTGCATGTAGTACTGTTCCGGTCAAACTGCAATACCTAGTTGAGCTGGTTTCATGTTTCGATTTCCGAATTTGGTTGTTTTGATGTTTTTTGTTGCTTGGTGGTAACTGTGTATTTCTGTCATTTTTTAAAATTGTTGGATTTAACTATTGTTTTAGGAATTTGGTGTGGAGGATTATGGACAATTGGAATCCGTACTATTGGAACTTCAGCAGTGGTGAGAAAAACTCCTACCAGAGCAACCTCGTCATGACTTATTTCCCCACAAATTTTTATTTATTTACGAACCTACTTTCTGCATGCTCGGTAAGGCTGTTTCTAAACGTTTAATTTTGGTAATGATATTAAGTCTTATTAGTTGTTCTGAGGTTGATTACTATTTATTACTTGCTTTCCAGTTTTGATTTTTTAAATTTACAACGTTACAATTTAGTTAAAAAATATTTCCCAGCTAATATATCGAAAATGGGTGCGGTTATCGTGTTCTTTTATTGAACAGAATCTTAATTTGCTAGATTTGGGTTGACTTTTTGGATGAAGCCTCGGCTCTTTGGCTAGAACCTTCTCAATAATGTATGGATTCGATCTTAATGGGAAAATATCTGTATTCTAACCTGAGGTGCAATTTGAATGTTTCATTATCGACGGATCTCGCCGCACAATCGCAAAATACTTGTTCGCTTTCTCAAAGATATTATTTGATATCCATTCGAAGTTGCAACTCTGAGAATCTGTTTTAGTTCTAAAAATGAGTTATCTTGTTCGATTCCAGTCTGCAAACTCCTGCCGCGCAAGCCAAGAAATCAAAAAGCGATCCGCTGAACTTTGTGAGTCACATGAGCCGTCGGTCAGTCAGCTCGTCACAGCTGGTCAACGGCGAGTTCAGCCCTCCAAGCCACTTAGGACAACAGAATCGCCTCGATCCTGGCTACTGAAGTGCCGCGGCGATCCCAATCCCATCCCACATAACCCACCGTCCCCTTCGGACTGGATGT
Organism: Mycogona germanica; assembly: GCA_034698785.1. Taxonomy (NCBI): domain Eukaryota; kingdom Metazoa; phylum Arthropoda; class Diplopoda; order Chordeumatida; family Chordeumatidae; genus Mycogona; species Mycogona germanica. The sequence continues at coordinate 38,232 of JAQGBY010000529.1, read as the reverse complement.
GAGTATCGCCCATCTTTTCGCACACTATTTGGGCTACGTCATTTTCCTGAAGACGTTGAGCGACACACGACTAGTCTTCTATTTGGCCGTTCGGATGGTGGTGTGGGTGAAGCTGTTTAGCGTCTTGCTAACTAAGATGGTTTTTGACCCATGCTCATCCAAGCTCACCTAGCCACATGACCGGATCTCATTGACGATCCTGTGGAAGTGGTGAATGGCACACTAATGAGCGATGCAGTCTGGGGAGAATTCAAGTTTGTTGACCCGCCATCACGCAAATACGTGAATCAATACTCGCAAATATTAAATGGTGACTGATCTACAAGTTCATAAGTCCGACTTGTTACTTGGCTGTTATCGTTGCTCCGAAGTTAAAAAAATCCCTTTTTTTCATCTGGTTTATTTTTGAAATTGCTATTGAGAGTTCCAGAGTTCGATAGTCTGTTATTTCTCATTTCATGTAAATTTATTGTGCTGGTGATCAGTGAACTGTGTACAAAGGAAGTGATTATAACAGCTGACGTGTGATTTTTGGAATTAGGCAATTTGCGGTATGGGTTGCTTGAATTTCAAATGAATGCCAATTGGTATTTTGCTAGTACCTAAGCATCCCTCTTCATGTTTTATATTTTTGTATTGTTTAGCCTGAATGTAGATCTAGGACTTTGACTTACTTGAATTACCTATTTTACCGGCCTAATCAACCGCGAAAGACTGATTGTAATTGCGGAGCATATGCCTGGCTTCCAGTGGGTTGAGCGGAGCGCTGGCTGACAAAAGTAGAATGTCTGACTTAAGAATCACGTTATCCTCCAGTGAGACATGTTACGCCAGAGCTTTTTTGGTATGTGTGATACAATAGTTGTTGAAGGCAGATCAGCATCGGGTTGATAGGTCGGTGAAGACGGTACATTAAGTTTCTCGACATCAAGTTTATTCGCATAAAATTATGCGAGGTTTATAAAATCTGTCATCTTTGAAAATAAGGTTCGTTGCCCTGGGAAATAAGTTAATGGTACTTGCGAACAGATTTCTTTGTAAACTATTTAATACTCAAGGGTGAAGGAAAATATTTGATGTGGTGAATGGTGGATCCTGATTGGGGCATTCCTTTTTATCTGGCATATCATATTTGCTAATCGTACGACGCGAGCATGTACCCAAACCAAAATCAATAGCCAAAATTCATGTCGCCAGTTTCCGCGATTGTACTCATAATTCGTCATACCCAATATACAGTATATAAATATTATGCAACTAGTGTGTCCCTCACTAGACGGCGATCAAGTGTCGCTACAACCATTTCCAGTTTTCTTGACAAGACATACTTGTTGAATGGATATTTTTGTTATGTGGCTTGTCCTTCGGTTTTTAATTTTTTACACGGAACTTACGGAAATTTGATATACCATGCAAGAATGCTTTCTGCTCGACGACTTTCGTGTAAAATTTCAATTCATTCGTCAATTAAAATGATTTTTTGTCGGTCATTTCGAGTACTTAGGCGTGGGGGTAACAATTTTAAATTATTTGTTGGTAATTCAATTTTTTACCTTGCCAATTGAGCATAGATGGCAAAGGAGAATGTTTAGATGTGAGCACTATGAACATTTCGTCGACTTGAGGCGGGTAAAATTCGTTCACTCGTGCAATTCGTAAACCATAAATGGAAATAGATTAAATGAAACTACATTTTTTTTTAAATCTGGGAGTTCCGTTGTACCCGGTATTTCCAAACTCGTAATAAGCGTTCGATGTAACCTATTCTCAAAAATAATGAGAATAGGACGTCTGTTCTGTCTTAAGATTTCAATTTTGCAGAACATCCCTTTTAAATCTAGCGTAATTGATTCTTTCTAATTTTTTTATTTGCAGACATCGCTTATACGAGTTTGGTTACATTTTCTGAACCTCCAAGGTTGCTGCTTGACCAGTTAATTCTACATGTCCCAATTGAGCAGATCCCATTAATTCAACTAGTTTGAAAATGGATAGTTTTTATATTCATCATGCATGTGATCTCATGGTGTCATATAGATGTATTTTCCCCTTGTTCATTTAATTATAAATGTCATTTTGCAAGTACATTCGTCGCGCACGATACATTAAATATAGTGAATAATCCGAGCACATGACAGAGGAGAGACTCAGTCAAGGGTTATGCAAACGTTAGGAACTAACTCCTATTTGAATGTGGTTATAAACTGAGGTAATCATTCGTGTGTCAGTGCTGCTAAGTGTTCGGTATTCAGGTTTTTTGTAAAATGGTAAAGACACTGGTTGAGCTCTTCTAGATTTAGGTCGACATTGTATTCGTATTGCGCCGGAATCCCAGCACCTGTTGGAACAAGTCTTCACCTTGGAAATATTCAGACTAGTCCGTGTTGTCGAAGAAAATGCACGGAAACATACGCCTTTTCTTTGGCAACCAGCTGTAAATAATGTTTATATTTCGTCTTTAATTTAGTCTAGGAAATTTCGTGGTTGTGTGTGTAAATACATACATGTATATATTTAAGTCGTAAGTAGTTCGCGTAAGTGTTCATTTCAAACAACTCTCCAGTTTTTTGCTAAACATTTTGTGACATTCACAATCAAAAGTATTGCCGTCATGCACGACATTTAGTACAAGTAAATCGTGCGCAGCTTTTTCACCTCTTTCAAAATTAAAATTTAAAAATAAATTACAATCTCATTAGTTTTAGTAGAGAACTGCACCCCGGCACCAGCCTGATGCCCGCCATAGTAGTACTAGCACGCATCACACATGTAAATAATGTGAACGATAATTTGGTAGAATGCACTGAATGTGACATTGAAGTTAGAAATTGCCACCTCGTTCTCCCAAGATAGCCTGTCAAAATATTGTGCTTCTCTCTTCTGTTTTTTAATATTTAAATAATGTGTGAATGATTGATTCATTGATAGTTCTGTTATTTGTGTTGTCCACGGTAGTTGGGCTGCAAACATGCGTGACGTTCGGTACGGGCAAATGCTGTCAAGTGAGTTACAGGGTTCCAGTTGTTATACGAAGGGCGTAAGTGGGTTGCCAGAAACTGGGGAGAAAACTCTTAGTTGCCTGCTCAGTTTTGACAACCAAGTTGGTGAAACTGTTACTGGATTCGCCGTGTCGATTTGCTCACGTTAATGACTTGAATGAGTAAAATAAGGGCATCACCTATTCTGCGAATTAATGGCTGTCGACTAGTTATTGCTGTTCTGATGTTATTAAACTGGCGAAATGATTGACATCTTAAAATACCGCATCTTTGAAATTTGACAAAAACATCAAGGGTTCACTTTCAAGTAACTTGCATGGGAAAAATGTTCAAGACTGTCTTGTTCTAAATACTCGAGCGTCAAGAGCGTATACTTGATCATAACTTTGCGTTTCCGTAGCAAATGGGGATTGTCCGACATAAAAAGTATCAATTAACAAGCTGTATGAAAAATAATTGGCTGTCCTCCTGTCGTCTATTTGAGGACTCTTAGGTCTGTCACGCTTGAGTGTAAATATGTGGATTTATCAAATTCCAGTGATTATATAGCTATTGATGTGGTTAACGGGGGCTACCGATGAAACTTGAAATTCGCCATGTATGACTCGTATAAAATATCAGCCTAGTCAGGCGTGATTTAGTTTGTATGCCTGAAACGTGTCTACATTTGTTGACAGTGTAAAAGAAATACTTGATATGTGATCAAGTAATGAGCATACGTGAAGATGCGAATTTAATGTAGGTGCGTGTCATATATTTTTATCAATCTAAAGAAAGTGGTGTAAATGATGTCTTGTTTTTTTCTTCCATGGAAATATCGTTTCAGTATGTAATACTGTATACTGTATATGTTTGCAGTTCCTGTACATTTGTCTATTTTATAAAAAAAAAAGCGAATTTTCCGTGTATGGAGAATTACGGTCGTGTAATTAAAACCCAAGTGCTATTGCATTTATCGAACAAGTTGTGTGATAGATTATCATTTTGATTAATTTTCAGTGATATTTGTTGGATGGCAATTTTGAAACAAACAAAAAAATATATTTGCACTTAAAACGACATATTGGGGAACAAACGTTCTTTGTGAATGGCGAAGTTACACGTCTGAACAGTTTCACAACTACAATACTTGATAATACCTTGTTTGTCTCAGCAATTACTACATTAATATTATCGTTTTTGGGACATGGTAAGCATAATGATCATGGTGTTATGAAATTGAGTCCTTGATTATTTTATCGATTTTTGTGCTTATTAATGAGTGATTTATTTATAATATTTTCAGACACTCATTCAAATTTGAGATGGTTTAAAACCGATTTCATTATCTATGACCTCTTGTCCATCACCAACTAGCGAAATGTTCTGGGTAGGTGAGTTTATAATATGTATCACAGAATCTACGGTAAATACAAATAAAGTCTCTTCTTGAGGTGGCATTATTTAGGCAGGTGACGTGGTTACGTGGCAACGCTCATTTAAATATCCAGAAGCGATGTCGATTATGGCTTGTCACGTAGCCGTATAAGACCTGCACAATTCAAGCGCTGACATTTTGAAATTGTCTCCACTATTTGAAATTAATGCTGTAAAACGATCGAGCGATATTTGAAGCATTGAAACTTGTCGAATATTTTGATCACGTCCTGTCGAATACGCACTGCGTGATATTGAAACGTTCACTAGTGACAGCTGTCTCACTCAAACAAGTTATTTCCGATCGTAAACGCATTGAAAATATATTAGTACAGTTGCTGACTGAAACCACAGAAGGTGTACAACAGTTTTGAGAAATTTAACAATCCATTCAAATCTCACTTCGGTAAGGGCGCTGAACCTGTACCAAAATGTTGATGGTCACTGACTTGTTCACTGGATTATGACGTAAAAAAAATAAGAAATCAAATTACGTTGTTATTACTCCTAAATAACTGTAGTCAACTAAAATATCTTCAACAGTAATGATAAATAAAAGCCAGCGAATAGGAATAAAATCAGAATTGGTGGATTCGGGACAGCACCGGAAGCGCAGAAAAGATGAACCGAGTGGCGCACTTGGTTATAATACCTCTTGCAATCTACACCTCTCGCAATTATCAGTCCGTTTACACTCGGTATTTGTAGATTGGAATCAGTTGAGCACCTGACCGACAATCCAGGGATCCGGTGTTCAACTCGAGGCATGTTCGGAACTATTTTTCGCAATTACCAGTTCAAATTAAATAGTAAAATATTATAAAAGCGAGTGCGCCACTCTGTTCGTCTTTTCATTCGATGCTGTCCCGAATCCACTAATGCTGATTATGTTCACCCAGACGTCCTATAAATCTTTCATTAGGAATAAAATCTACAATTTTACTGAAGCATTGTCCATTTGTCTATCTCGCACCATATTCGCCTAATTCCTTAAACAGTCCAAATCACAATTTGGTCAATTTATTTTTCATGCTCGTTCAAATTATATCGCTATCCAGTAGAATGATTAAACACAGACAAAAGTTTTAAAACTGTACACAATCGCATGATTGATAATTCGCTTTACTTTTTTTCTAACAATTATTGGATAACCATTTTGTGATTACAGATTTTCAAATAAGATTCAAGCCATATCATTTTGAGAACGTATTTTTCTGAATTTGACACTAACGTTCGAAACGTGTGCAATTAAACAAAACGCTATAAGATGGAATAATATTTGCCCCACCCCGTTCACAATTCAAAATTCATTCTATTTTCAGAATATTAAAACATGTTTCTTGTTTACTTCAAATTTCACAGATACGAAAGTCGTGTATTAAAAATACGAGCATGTGGGCAAAGTCTGAAAGCCTTCCTATACAAACTATGTTTTAAAATAGGTTTCGATATGAAGATTGTATGATTCATTGTTGGTCCCTCTTTTAATCAAGTCACAATATTCCAAGTTTAAACTTGGTCATAATGTGTACATTTTTTTTGATAAAATAATTTTTTAATATGTGATTGGGCTTTCACAAAGTTGACTGGCTACGGTAAACAAAGGTGAAGATAAAGCAACGGATAAGATCTTGCAGATCATTATACCTGCACTCTGCTGCTTCATTTCTTACAAGTTTGACGGCAACCAGTCGCTGGTATCCATCCAAACATGCCACCTTTGCTTTTAGGGTGGCGTTTAGAAGACTAGACCTGTTCGTTGGATTATCATACAAGGAATACATTTGATCTCTCCCATCCACATCAGGGTGCGCACGTACTGGCAGACAAATAGCAAATATTTAGGAAAATTCCTGAATTTGTCGAATCTCCCAACGTGTTGATAAAGACAAATTCGAAACATGGATATTCAGATCAACGCCAGGGACAATTTTAATTTACATCTGGTAGATTTTGCGCTGAATCAATGCACGGTGGGAAAATGCTAGTTGCGGTCACGGAAGCATATACCTTGATGAGTCGCCAAAATAATTGGCGGAAGTTCGACTCCATGTACGAATAAATGCAGCGTATACTCGTATATTGTCGCGTGCATATTGATAGTCTTGGACGCTTGACCTTGGGAGATCCAAAGCCAATGAAGATTTTGTTTGGCAACGCTCCAGCTTGTATCCTCCAGCCGATCCACCTTTTGCGGAGATAGTTGAAGGCGATCCGTTGCAAAGGGTGTTGCGACTAGTACGTGTATTTCGAGAAAGCAGTTTTGACTTCTGCCAACACTAGCAAATGTCAGCAGCAATGTCACATAGAGGAAAAGAATCCAAAGAAACACATTGGTTCGCGAGAACATAAAATAAAAACTAATCAATTTCGTCACGAATACTAGATCTTCAAAAAATTGCTCCTCGTATAGTGACAGCGTTAATTTCTATTGTCGGGAGGAACAAAATAAATGCCCACATTGTCTCATACCTAAATTACAGATTTCAGTCACGCTATGTACAGATAGGATAAAGTGTTCGTGCATTGGATCTGTACAATTTGTGCGAAAGTTAGTCTTGCATCGTCACTTGGCAACCCAAGTTTTTGATTTTCATGACGACCACCGTGGTTATTTTATCTTCTCATGTGATTTGGCGCCTCGAACACAGTCATATCTTCGTCATCTTCATCCTGGTCCAGTGGCGTCATCTCCACATCTCCCTTTTTGGCGATTATCCCGTATTTTCGAGACTTGCTTCGTCGTCGTCGTATCCTGGCACCCCAAAAGACAAAGAATCAATTATACTTTTGTTCAATAATGCTCATCAACTATAAACCATTTTGAAAATGCATTTTTTTGTCATTGCAAAATTGTTGATTCGAATATCCAAACAAAACTTTTACGTTATATGTGGTAGAGAAATGCATATATATATTTTGGAACCCAAGGCGACACGCTCCGCCAAAATAGATTTGGCAGAACAATTTTGTCATGACTTTGCTGAGTTTCTAACAGCAAAGCCGTGGTGAAACCCGTTCCTGATCGTAAAGAAACTGCTGCTAACATCCTGTCACGCCCACCAAACTATCACGTCGACGAGTGCACTTTATGGATGGATAAAATCAAGGTATGTGCCTGTTTCAAACGAGATGGAATAAAATTTCAATTTGTGAGTCGACAATTTGGTTACCCAGAACGTACCGAACAGATCTGATGATGAAATAGACAACAACGATGCCCGTTACGCCCAGCATGACGTAGAACGCCCGCATAATGGCGCCGTTCTTGTCTCGGATAAAGCTAAGGATACCGGTACCGTTGCTGGATCCGGACGGCGGGCGCAGGGCACTCTCACTGCTACCGTTAGTCCTGCCAATCTCTGACTGGGGAGTTAATACTGTCCTGTTCTGCTGGGCGGCCGCAACAGTTGTCAGATTAACCGGCGCATTATCAGATGTCTGCTTAGCAGGCTGGGTGCTCGTGTTGGTGACCTGGGCGTTAACGGTCTTCACATTCAGACTGGTCCCAATGATCAGAGCCACCATTAAGGTGGCCGAACCAAACGCGAACCACGTAGGTCTCATGTTGGTTACGTCTAACGATCGACGATATTAGTTATGGTTCAGGTCAAGACCCGCGCTTTGACCTTAACTCGTTTTCGCTACTTGCAAAAGGAATTGTGCGCGTGCTACACGCGAACTTCAAGTTGGATTCATCAATTTCGACGATAGTTTTTTGTCCAGTTCCATCTAAACATCGAGTGGGCGTAGAAGGCGACAAGACCTCGGACCGATCTTGGGGTACAAATTCTAGGAACTGCGAGCAATTATTGCGACATCTGTTCGAGCACAAGCGGACATGTCAGCAGAGCCTACGTTGCAAATCAAAAATAGTCGGATGACTCACGCGAGGATCGGAGGGGGGGGGGAGTGTTATGAAATTGAGTGGTCTACCGATTAACTTGACCCCTCACTTTTCTCAGTCACGTTTTAACGGAACCTAAACATGTAACGTAGAACAATCACGTCGACTTCGCCAAAATAGAAACAAGAAAAACGATAGCAGCTGTTGCGTGTAAACAATAAAACTCCGGTGAAAAAAGGGCACACGCCCCCCCTAGGAAATTTTACCGGGACAAGATGCCCGTCAGTCGTCTGCTACTCTTATTGGTTCACCTTCAAATATGCGATGCGGAATACGATGGAATGCGTTTATAGTTAGCCCAATATTCTAAAACTCATACATTGTATTAGACCCTGAAGAGATAAACGCTTCTCTTTCAATCCAGATCGAGTAATCAATGTGACTAGAGGGCGGGTACAGCGCACAAACGCTAGAGGACGCTTTTGGTGGTCTTTGAAGAAATGACATGGGATAGATCATGTAGTCAATTGACGAAATTCAAACGACGTATTCATATTAAGAAATGAATACGTCACTTAGCCGAAAAGAAGCAAGAACAAGAGTGAATATGTTCATCGAGAGTCTGCCCCAAACGTATAAATAAATAAATGTTTATTGGCAGATGTATTCCATATCACCGTGTTACTCCATTTGCCCTCTACCTAACATTCATCTCTTTTAGAGACGCCATCATGACGTCACTGAGGTCATTCACTTGGATGTGGTAGGGTGGGGGTGTAATTTAGCTAAAAGCTGAGTGACACCTGCATCTTATTCTAAAGAAACTGTGGGTTGAGAAGTTCTGACCGACCGCTTCCAAAGCAAACAAAACCTGTGAAGGCACAAAAACGAATCGCTATTTTTGATTTATCATGTCATAAAAAGATGTCTACGTTGACGCCGTGGTGACGTCACGCGGCCACGAAACTGGCGATTCGCAAAAACGGAAATACGTAAAACAAATCTCATCTAGTCGCCAGCCAATCAGCGCGTTACAACTGCAGAGCCGGGATCAACTTCCGGTTCTCTCGGTCGCAGCCGCTGTACAAAAAGGAAAAAGCCACACGTCACCGGTCGCATTTCGGGAACACGGAACGACGGATCATTGCAATTTTTTGGGCTTTTCCCCCCTTTCCAGTTTATTTTTCCCCAATCGAAAATGAAGTTTCTTGTATTTTGTTTCGTGTCTGTTCTGGCGTTGGCCAGCGCCAGCGATGTGGTGGATCTTGAGGACTCCAATTTTGACAGTCTCCTTGCCGGCACCGACGTAGCCCTTGTCGAGTTCTTCGCACCATGGTGAGATGATTATTTGGTGGTGAAGGTCCATTTTGTTGTGTGCTCACAAAGTTGCACTAGGCTTGCAGACAGTCTTATGCCTTATTGCTACAAACAGATCCGCATTTTAAGTTTAGTTAATCTCATCTCACTGGTGCGGTCACAGTCGTTGTGCTGGAAATGTGAGTGGGGAGGAGGTTTAGTGCCTGGTGCCCCCACAAGACAAATAAGGGGTACCCGAAAACATAGCACAGATATAGGCGTCTGAAATAGGCGTGGGTTATATGAAGAAGACTTGAGCGGATTTGGGAACTCTGGAATTTGTCTTGTCGCTTGTTTGTTTATAAGTAAAATTATTTTTCTTGTCCCCAGGTAACACGCAAGTTTGCCAATTTCACAGAATTTAGATTTCGTTCTTGAAATGCCGGCTGTTAGCGATTTCCGTTAGACTAACCGAATGCATAAATTAAGATTATTTTGGTTATTTCCGAAATGGACACATTCATTAAATACATTTTTCAGATTGTTTGGTCTTTTTGTTTAATGTGCCAGCATCATATTTTGCGGATATTTTGTTTCTGTGCATTCAGTTACACTACCCTGCTTCCTTATTAAATATGCACTGCCAACGTGGCTTTCTTTTGTTGACTAATGAGCTGGAGTTTAGTCTTCACCGGTTCAGTCGGTGTCAATGGACTCAAAAAAAAATACCGAGTTTGAGTAATGGTGATGAGAGTTTGACTGGACTATGGTCAATATTAGAAATAGTGAAATTTTGATTTTTTTTAAACCAGTAGTGCATTTTTAATATTAAGATCAAATGATCGGTCAAAGTTGTTATTACACGTGTCTGCACATGAGTCAATTGTGTCAAAGATTGTGACGTGAGAACACGTTTAACTCCATGGTAGCGGTGTCATTTCTGCGTAGACTAGGCTGCATATTTGATATAAAATTAATTGATGACTTAACTTTGGTGTGATTGCATTGTCGTATCGCTGAGCAAACTCTGGTTCGCCCTGAACCGTGTTGCATGTGTTAAATGGGTGCAGGTATGTGAGCCCTGGACAATTCAGTTGATAGATTGAGAATAAAGCAAATATTTGATCGCAGACTGTGTTGTGGCATGATGACTGTGCCAAACATGTTGCTGTCTCGCTTGACATAAATTAATCAAAATTAAAATAGTAATTTGGATGAGAAAGTTGATTAGCTCGAATCGGTCTAGTTGTAATGGCAATTAATGTAAAGTGGCTGTTCCAAAAATATCTTATGCGAATGATTCAGAGGTGGAATCTTTGTTATCTATCAAATAAAATGATTATTGCAGACGCCCTTTCTGTGAACATGAGTATGCATAATTATGTATCTGTTGTAAAATTGATATTTTGAAACTTTTGGTGGGTATTGTATGTGGAACGTGCAAGTTTTATGTTTGGTCTTTTGTAGCAAAATGTTAAATATCAAGAGGTGATCTTTCAATATAACTAATTTATTACGTTAAATTCTACTTTCAGGTGCGGCCACTGCAAAAGGTTGGCTCCAGAGTACGAAAAAGCGGCCACCATTCTAAAATCGAATGATCCACCTGTAACGTTGGCCAAGGTAATTTTTATGAACTGTTCCAGCAAATTACAGCGAAAACCAACAAATCAAAATTGTTGTGATTTAGACTCGCTGTGGCTCGGCGGTCCCGGGTTCGATTCCCGGCGCGGGCTCTCGAAAATTTCGATCCCAGGGTACTGGTCGTGCCCCTCCTATAGTGCCTAAGCACCATGAGGGGTACGTAACGCTGTAGTGCTGTTGACTACAGTTGAAAAAAAAATACAAAAAAAATGTAATTTATTTTAATAATTTAGTTATGTCATGCTTGCACTTTACATTATTTAAAGCAAAACATAAATTTTGAAATGAGTGCACCTGGTCGGTCAACTTAAGCAGCCGTGTAACAATTTTTTGCGTGGTGCAATGTAATAATGTAAAAAATTGGTGGCAATATTACGTTCTGCGAAACGTAATCCACGTCATCCCCAAAGGCCCATTATTATTTTGAGTCATTATTCGCAGCATTTCCTGTAAATTTGAACAAACCAGTTAAGTTTTCGATTTGCTTTTGTCGCCTAAAGAATGTAGCTGTTTTTCAAATGCTCAGTTACACGCATGCCTGACATTATGAAGCGCTCATATTTGAAATGCTGACAGCTCGCACGTATGCAACCCCCAAAGTTGTATGGCGCTCCACAATTACGCAGGCTATAGCCTCAACAATTTACCTTGGCTTCATTTTTGGTTTTGAATTGCCTGTCGACCGTGCAGTTTTTATGAGATTATCATAGTTTGTATATTTTCTGGGAGAATGGAATACGGGTAGTCCGGTTAGATGAAACTTGAAATGGCTTATATTTATTTGTCTTAGTACCTTATTTTTTTAAATTCCGATCAACTGTAGTCAACCGCACTACAGGCGTTACGTACATCTCATGTACTTGGGCACTATGTGAGGGGCACGACCAGTACCCCGGAATCGAATTTGTTAAGAGCCCGCGCCAGGAATAAATGTACCAATAAAATATTTAAATTGATTTCTGAAAGTGGTGGGCCGTTGCCATAAAATGTTATCATTGATTCATTTCATTAAGTTTTCAAATTTTCATTAACAAGCAAATGAAATTTTTTTGTGCTGTAGGTCGACTGCACAGAGAGCGGCAAGGACTCCTGCAGCAAACACGGCGTGAGCGGTTATCCGACGCTGAAGATCTTCAGAGACGGGAAATTATCTCAGGATTATAACGGCCCGCGCGAAGCCAGTGGCATTGTAAAGTTCATGCGGTCTCAAGTTGGCCCCAGCTTCAAAGAATTCAAATCTGTTGCCGAATACGAAGATTACATTGGCAAAGATGATGTCGCCGTTGTTGGTGAGTGTGTGCTTAGATGGAACTCGAGTATTGCAGCAGCGTCTAATAGTGTACAGATTGCGGTTAAACCAGTGCTCCAGAGTGGCAATTACTAGTCCTTATAAAATTCTCGTGATATTTCATTTTAACTAAGTATTTTTACGCTAATAGTAATTCAAACGAGACTGGCTTTCCCCTACAGATTTATAGTCTGGTGGACGGACAGTTAGTGCGCTTGACAGTCGCGCGTAAAGTTAAAATGTGCGCGCTGAAGCTAGAAATGGAAGTTAGAAAATTGTGTTGCTCGCCGCTCTACATTTGCCGCTTCATTTTGCAGATATACGGTACGCTAGCTACAAGTTTAGCCCTAGCCAGATCACTTTTCCACGATATTGATTGTAGTGAAATTGAGCCGATAGTTATACATTAAATATAGAAGGTGTATTGAATTTTCTGGTTAATAGAGGTTTTTATTTTTGTCAGGGTTCTTTGAGTCTGGTAACAGCAAGTTAAAGGATGCCTTCGTTAAGGTTGCCAATAAACTTCGTGAATCTGTTAGATTTGGACTCGCCCTGGAGGCTTCCATTCTAAAGAAAGCTGGCCACAAGGAGTGAGTACATACTTGTATATTGAAGTGTTTTTCCTCATTTCGGCGCAATGAAAGTTTGGATGATCTTAACGGGGATACATTTAAACTAATATAGTATTTGTTTCTGATTGCGACATTGTCCTGCTTTTTCAGAGTTGTTGTTCTGTTCCGTCCCAAACACTTGGCCAGCAAATTCGAGGAGCAGACTGTGTCGTACGAGGGCAATGCCGATGAGGACGATTTGCAAAAATTCATCGAAACGAACTTGTAAGCTTAAATTTATAACATTTGTATTCTGTGAGCGCCAAAGTTAATGAAATTTCTCAATTGAGTTCACAAATATTTGGCATAGTTGTATATTAAGACTTGATTTGTGGGTGTTAGGAAGGTCCCCCGATTATAAGAGCAACGTAAATTTATTAATGACTGGCGACTCTTCTGGCACCCTGCAGATAAAATTGTTTGCAGTTCAAATGTGCTTCAAATTTGTTACTCAAATTTAACTGAAGAAAATTTCATTCTGAAAAAAATATTTTCTTTCAGCAACGGTCTTGTCGGTCACCGCACGTCTGACAATGCCGATAAATTCAAGAATCCATTGATTGTTGCTTACTACAAAGTAGACTACGTAAAGAATGCCAAGGGTGAGTAAAAGCTTATCTGTTTAAAGAAAATTATGTTTGAATCTGCATTGCACCGCCATTTATATCTTGTTTTACCACCTACATTTAAACGATTGTTGAGTCTCGAGAAGCGCGTTCACCGTGGCTTGGAGAGTTTTCTATTGTGCTCAATGCATGTCATTCATTTCAACTATTTGTTGTCAATGTTTGTACGGAACAGTTTTGCCCTCGGCTGAGGAATTGTTGCGCGTTCACCTGTTATGACAATTTGGTCGCCCTTATGTGTACTTCTGCTTTTGTGTCTACCCAGGTGGTGTTTAGTGTTTAGTGCCATAATTATTGGCGCCACTCACTGAAGTTGGTTTTGTTTCGCGAAAAGCTGCATGTGATGGTAATTTCCAAAAATAGGACGATGTCTTGTCGCACGAATGTTAGTTGGTATTGCAGTTGACGCGGATCCAATTTTCCAAATTGGTGGCACAGATATTTCCATAAGAGTTTACGTGGATAATTTTGAAGGAATTATTCATAGGCCGTTTCTATTACGTTGTGCGGACACTTCCTGTGAAGTAGAGTATATACTACTGCAGAAAAACAAATTCAGCGTTTGCTATTTAAAAAAAAATGGAATATAAAGTTTCGCATTGGCTGCTTGGACTGTGTAACCTAGAAAAATCGTTTGTAGAAACAAAACATTAACCGGAGGTAACATTTTGGTTTCAGGCACAAACTACTGGCGCAACCGCATTCTGAAAGTTGCTTCCGGCTACAAAGGAAAGGTCAGCTTCTCTGTCGCCAACAAGGACGAGTTTACCAACGAGCTCAACGAATATGGATTTGACTATGTTAATGGTGACAAGCCTGTGGTTGCTGGTAAAGATGCAAAGGGACAAAAATTCGTTATGCAAGGTGATTTCAGGTACGTTTGATGGAAAGGCAATCGTTTGCAATATTGGTACGGATTAAAGGACATGGGGAAATGACAATTTTCTGAAATATTTCTGATGTGGCATGTGTATTTTGTTGAGTCTTACTAAATTTGAAATGGTTTTGTAGTGTTGAGGCATTCGAGAAGTTCGTGAAAGACTTCGTCGCTGGCAGCCTAACCCCGTACCAAAAATCTGAAGCAATTCCAGACAATACCGGTGTGCCAGTCAAGGTAAGTGTATGACGCTTTTGACTAAGTATATGCTCCAGATTACAATGGCAGGTAGCCTAATATTAAGTTCTGTTTAGGTTGCGGTCGCGAAGAACTTTGAAGAGCTCGTTTTGAACAGCGACAAAGACATTCTGATTGAATTTTATGCTCCATGGTGTGGACACTGCAAAAAACTGGCACCCACATTCGACGAGCTTGGCACAGCTGTGAGTACTTTTTTAAAAAATGTATAACGAAAACTATTTAAAAAGCTTGTATTTTTGTTTTGATGTAATTTGCACAAGTAAATATTTTAATTTATTTTTTCCAAATTCCAGTTGGCTGACGAGGACAGTGTTGCTATCGTCAAAATGGATGCGACTGCCAATGACGTTAACCCAATTTTCGAAGTCCAAGGCTTCCCCACGCTCTTCTGGTATCCCAAGAACACCAAAAAGCCCCAGCGATACGACGTAAGCACAATGTCTACTCGTAATTGTTCATTGAAACGCATTATAGCAAAAGTTTAGACCGGATGATTTTGGTCGCATGGTTTACGAATCTTCATCGGAAGCCTTGCATGGCTAGACATGAAATGTATTTTCACTGAACTCGCTCAGCGCCAAGCCAAAATGGCGCGCTCAACGTCTGCGTCATTTCGGCGTTGGGATGTTGCGGGATCCCTCTCGCCCGAAAAAAAACTATGGGAGCACGCTCCCATTTCCCGCGACCCAGAAAAGATCCATACCCACCCATGCGACCAAAATTTCCTTGTCTAAACTCTGCTTTATTGGCAGAGGCGACAAATTGCGAAACTAGTGTATCCTTTTCATTTAAATTTTAAAATTTTGTGCCAGACCCAGTTTGCTAATGTTTCTTGTTCGTGTTCTTCAGGGTGGTCGAGAGGTGGACGATTTCATCAAATACATCGCCCAGCATTCTACGGACAATCTTAAGGGATATGACCGAAGCGGAAAGATTACCAAGAAGTCTGAACTTTAAATCTTTTCGGGCTCAATTCGGAAGAAACTCGGTAGAGCCGCAGTTATCACTCATCGCCTCCCAAACTATTACATTGAATGATCTACGTTCCGCTGCTGCACTACAATATAAACGCACGAACTCCGTATGTCTGGAACTGATAAAATAAACACTAAAAGTGGTTTAGCGAGACTAAAAGATTATTTTTACCCGTGGGCAACTTTGATCCAGTATCTTGAGAATCATTTGTAAAATTATTAAAAGTAAACTATGCGCGTAGTTTGGCTGGTCCCTGTTGGATTTTCTTTGATACATCCTACAGTGAATCCTACTCTGAATCAGCGAGCACTTCCATTTTGAGTTTGTACTGGTTGTAAGTAGAGCGGCAGCATTGATAAGAGTTAGTGTAAAAGTCAATCTCATCAGTTTGTACATTTTGTTACCACCACTAAACAATCCTTCCAATTTCATTATATGGTAAAGAAGCAAGTTCACGGGGCTTGGTTTTTTAGTGTTAAGGATTTTTTTTGCCGACAGTGCTATTTTTAAACTTTGAAATATGTGGTTGAGGAAAGTGTTCAATAAAGTTCTTATGTTCTGTAACTTTTAAGACTTGTCATGTTTTGAAATGGCTGTTATAGGACTTATCTCTTATATTTAAAACTGGTCATTTAACTATTTCGACGTCTGATAAATGCATTTATTTAGTGTTTCGGTGTTATAGCTGGTCCATTCAATACTCATAAAAATGACTAGCATCTATCTGATTAATAAAATTATGAATTTCATAAAGTAAAAATTTGATTGATATCTCGTCATATCGATAATCTCATCGATAAGTCTCGATCGATGACTCGATATTTTTATATCGATAAATATCTAGCATCGGTACCCCAAGTTCTTTTTGTTCTGTTTTGTAGTTGGAGGCAGCTCATTGTGTCGTCGTGTGAGAAGTTCTCAATCATTTATCTCTTTTCTGGAATGAATCAAGTCGATCAGCAAGTGAATAATCGTGATTTCCAACCGGAGCGCGCACCTGTACAGCTCAGACAGCATCGACGAGGTAATTGGTGTTATCGGACGGGAAAAAATTTAGCTGACTTTGTTGCTGCCATGCCCATGAGGCAGCCATCTTTGCACCAACGTGTGAGTGGACCGAGATACAGACTCAAATTCCTGGTAATATAAAACCCGTGTTGCTAGCGTGACCTTAGTTGTTCAACAACCGCTAGAAGCGTGGCGCCATATTTCGACAAGAAAAGTAACTATATTTGGCTCAGACTCCCTCTTCCCCAACTCACTGAAGATGGTTTTGAAGGGCAATCAGAACGTTAGCGTCCGGCTTAGCATAGAGAGTGACTGTAAAGGAAATAAGTGCACTCAAGATTCCAAGTTGCAGCAGCGAAAACCGACGGAGACCAAGGTTTATATCAACTCCTCCGTCCTCACGTGTGACGGAGATGTAGGTGGCCACGTGACTGGGCCCCGACACCCCCCGGAGAAGGCGGCGGTCCAGGAATCTCAGTCTTCCTCACCCGGACCAGGCGGCTGTTCCTACGCAGCCCCCAAATTCAACGAGCCCCCTTCACCCGAAGAGCTGCCCCGTCCGCCACCCCGCTGGTTTTGTTTGGCCGAGACCGCCAGTGGTGGTCCGGCGACGACCAATTACGCCATTTCATGTTTTATGGAATCTCGGCGTTGCAGCGATATCAGCGACCAACTGAAGGTCCTGCTCAATCTCCGAGCGTGAGAGATATTGGGATCGAATCCCGCGCGCGCAATTAGCGTTCGATATGTCGGGCGATCGAACACCCCCTTGTATATAAATTTCTTGTAAATAGAACAGCACCTTTCCGCAAAGCCCACAACTTTCCTCCCTACGAATAATCTGTCTTTTTTTTTCTTTTTAAATAATTGGTTTGGCGCAAAAAGCTAGAATTCTGTAATTTGTTTTTAAAAATTTCGAAATCTGTAAGTTTTAAAAAACCGAGAAAATATTATGGTCTACGTTAACATATTTGTATATATATATATATATATATCATATGTGTATTATTTTAGATTGAATATATTTAGAAAATTATTTTCTAGTGATTTCCTCCTTTTATATTCGTGGTTCATCTTCAGACTTCCGTAGCGAGATTTATTAAAACGCGCCCACCACTTTTACATGATTCATTGTAGTGTAATCACTACAGGAGTTTATGTACCCCTCCAGGTGCCAAGGGCTATGTGAGAGGCACATTTTCACCAGTACTGCAGTACAACTACGGTACCAGACATAACCAGTCCTCAATAATCAAATTTCAAAAGCATCGTTGTGCCGAATAACGATAGGGCAACAGAATATGGAGAAATTCCGTTTAGGTGTAGAGTAGCTGGCATCTTACGTTCCGAATTTAACTATATGTCAATGTGATGTTACCCATAATTACTCGTCCCACACGCCCCAATATATATAAAGTATATATTATTATTTTTTTGCGCGAAATTTTGAATTCGGTGGCAATTTGTACGAAACCTTAGTCAATCATTGCCTTAGGTTTTTTTACTTATAAATTTAGAAAAACTATTTTTATGAATATACGTATATCTCGTGTCAAAATCACCTTGAAGCATAGTAACACTCCCCCCCCCCTCCTCATGCAGCGCAAAAATTTTGATACAGCGCAAAAAACATTTGATTTTTAAATATATTTCAATATATTATCATTCAAAAAAATTGCTGTCAAGCCCAGAAAAGCAATTTATTGCAGCACCCGCAAGTCATGTTTTGGATCAGAAATGACACAATTTAATAATACAAATAGGGTACAAATTTTCTCTCCCATCGCTGAAGGTCTTCCTAAAACTCCGACAGACCAAAATATTTCCCAATAAGTCCAATAGGGCGACTGGTGTGAATGTACTCGTTGAAAAGTTTAATGCAGTCGCCCAGCAGCCTTTGAATTTCAACCACCCCTCAACTAAACATCCAAAGCTGGTCCACGGATTCCTCGGGAACACTTTGAAATGCTGTCAAGGTGCATAGACAAGAAAATTTTTTATATACTACAAAGAAGCTTTTACTGCCACCATCTTCGGCTGGACCTAGCCCAGCCACCTTTGTAAAAAGAAACGCGCACAAAGAAGTCGAGCACTGCATGCTTTTCAATAAAATTGTCAATCGTTACATCAATGTTCGTTCCAGTAGAACACCCACCCACCGGATATAGCAACCAAGGGTCACCACCACCACCATTTAATATCATTGCCTCATACGGGTCTCGGTTGTGATGTCGTGTCTTGTCAACCATATCCCATTACGGTGCCGAACTGTTTTTTAAAGACATCTACACAATTCCTCGGAGGTGTACAGTCGAAAGGTCTCCACTGCCGATGTAAATACACCAATCAACGTTCAACCACCTTTTTGGTTGCCTTCTTCCATCTTCCACCAATCCTGTTCTTCTGTTATCCCTTCCCATCCCCTCCCAGGGTCCTTTTAAGGACCCACACAAGTTGTCGGAAAAAGATACGAAATACACGAATCTTGCGTGTTTTGGTGATGCCAATTGAGGCTAATAAAATTGTTGGTTTTAAGAGTGTCGTGGAGATGGATGGATGTGGTTTTTTTCTCCCCTATTCAGGTAATCACTCAGGGCGTCGGATTGACAACTAAGATTGATGGATTATCAACTATTCCTAATTCCAACGAAGAGCGGTAGCGAGACGAAACAAGGGTTGCTGACATGCGGTCTTGTTCCCGAACACATATATATAAAATCTCAAAACCCCTGGGATATATTAATAAAATTGACAAAATGTTGTCTCATTTGAATTATTATTGCTGCTTCGTGAATAGTCTCAATGTAGTTTGAATAGAGATTGATTTGTGAAATTTACTTGCGCAAAAAATTGATATTGGAAAGGAATAAATTTTTTTAAAATTTATTTTACTGTAGTCAGCTGCACTACAGGATTTTCTGTACACCTCTTAGGTAAAAAATGTGAGAGGCACATTTTCACCAGTACCCCGGGATCGAATAATCGAGAGCCAGCACCGGGATACGAACCCGGGACCGCCACAGTCTGTACAGTCCTGTGCTAAAATTTAAATTTCATTAAAATGCACTAAACATGTTATGAAACTTTGTGCGACCTGATTGCCACCAAATTTGACGTCTCTATTTTAACAATTTCTAATTTTAATGTGGTTTGGATGGGCCTTAACTTTCAGTATCGGCTTGTGATTGAATACTTTTGGTCTATCAATTTAGGGAAAAACATGCTTTTATCAATAAAATCTTGTAAAAGAGAATAAGAGAAAATTTTGTTTTCAATTTGAAATGCTCAGACGATCTTTTTCACACATTTTAGTCATTTTTCTGGGTGAGCTGAACGGGTCACTGTCACACACGAGAAGCGTCACCCAAAGAAAACGTCAAAATGAAAAGCGACAGCAACGAGCGGGACACGTCAGATACGAAAACGTCACGGATAAGACACGACAACTAATAAAACGTCAAAGATTGGAATCCGTCCGCTATTGCCATATGCATGTATCGATTCCCATTATCGAATACTCTACTATCAATACTCGATCTACTACTATGAGTACTATCGAGTATTGCTGTCTTGCTGGTAACTGAGAACCCGAGTTTCAAGTTCATTAATTTTTGGTATGTAAAGAAGCAGCTCTCAATAATGGAGTTTGTATCCATGTATCGGCCAACTACCTATCTGTTTTGTCGCCAGTTTTCGTCCAGGCTGCTCCCCCCAACGAAACTCGGATCGAAAGTTAAAAACTCTGCGTGTTTACGGGCGACGAAGCCACTGGCACCTGCAGGCCATGTAGGCCGAGAGTCACAAACTATTGCGTCAGCCGTCGTGGGCCGACTCAACTCCGTTCACGAGTCCTGCAACGGCAGAATTTGGGGAGAATTTTTCCGAAATGGCTCGATCAAACTTGATAGCAGTGTGCTGTCGCCGTTACGGTCACGGAGTTTCACGCAAGAAACACGACGATTTTTCTCTCAGTACCTTCCGGCCATCACGTCCGGAACACGAGGTGCTGTATCGGCGACCGCTCCTGCAAGACACTATTGCGCGTCCAGCAAGGGCGGCGACGGCTCTGACGACAAGCCGGCACCGCCAGGAGACGGTGGTTCGTCTTCGTCCAGTAGCGATGGGTCGTCCGGCTCCAGCTCCAGCAGCGATGACGAAGACGGCGGGGACCCGTCGCACTTTGCGGGGGCCTCCCAGCAGATGTCGCTGCCGGCGACGTTGACCGTGCCCGAAGTTTGGCCCAACGTACCGGTGGTGGCCATCAGCAGAAATCCAGTCTTTCCCAAGTTTATAAAAATTATTGAGGTGCGAAATTGCAAGATAAATGTTCCTTGAGACACGTGTTAAAAAGTAGCATAAATTGTGCAAGGGTTGTTAATTTAAGTGCGTGCATTTAATATGGCTTCATTACGATTTTTAGATTTCAGATAAGCCGCTGATGAATTTGATTAGACGGAAAGTACGTCTGAACCATCCGTACGCCGGAGTTTTCATGAAGAAAAACGAATCGTAGGTTTTATGTATTTTTAAATTAATGTACTATATTTATCCAGTGTGGATTCACTCTGGTGAATGCTTGTGCGATAATTTCAGCCATCTCATGTTTTTAAACAATCCAAGTTTTGTCCTTGTGTCAAAGTTGTGAACTCGATATCTTATTGGCAATTATTTAAAACATGTTACTAACTTGACATTTTTTGTATCGAAATGTTTTGTTAGGATCGAAAGCGAAGTGGTGAATTCGTTAGACGAGTTGTACAGCATTGGAACGTTTGTGCAAATCCACGAGTTGCAGGATCTGGGTGACAAATTGCGGATGATCGTGATGGCCCATAGACGGTAAGGGGCGACTATATCTGGTGCTTTATCTGGTGTTTGAAAATGCGCTTTCAGTTAGTTTAATTTAATTATTTTCCGAACGGTTCTTATAGAATCCGAATTAAACACATTGTTGCCGAGGAGCAAGTTGAGCCCACTTCACCTGGTTAGTCCATTTTCTTTGCGAGCAACTAAAAAAATAGAGAGTTTACCATGGCATATCCTTAAATATATAATTTTAATTGCTTCCAGAGGACGAAGAAATTGGCTTGAAAAAGCGGAGGCGCCGAAGAAAACCGGCGATCACGGAAGTAGCCAACGGTGGCTCGACGACAGAAGACCAGTCTGCGACTACCGCCAAGCTGGCAGTGGATCCGTTGCTCAGTCAAGTGCTAATGGTTGAAGTTGAAAATGTCCAGCATGAGAAGTTTACTTCCTCCGAAGAAGTGAAGGTTTGTTTGTAACAATTTCGTCAACAATCTTCTTGACAATTTACATATTTCGGATTTGTTTCAATTTTACTTCATGTTATCTTACTTATGCCATGATCCAGGCGTTGACTCAAGAAATCGTGAAGACAATTCGCGACATCATTGCGCTCAACCCACTGTATCGCGAGTCTGTCCAACAGATGATCCAGGCTGGACAGAGAGTCGTCGACAACCCGGTCTACCTGAGCGATCTCGGTGCAGCCCTAACGGGAGCCGAGCCCAGCGAGCTTCAACAAATTTTGGAGGAGACCAATGTTCGTAGTCTCTGTGTGTCAAAAACCAAACGCTTCAGAAATTCCATAGGGGAAAATGTGTTTGCAGTCGTAGCTAATGTATCGTTGAAATTGTTTTTTTAAGATTCCAAAGAGGCTGCTATTAACTTTGTCCCTGCTAAAAAAAGAATTTGAGCTTAGCAAACTTCAACAAAAAATTGGAAAGGAAGTAAGTGCGTGACAAGGCGAGAGCAATGTCGATTTAATAAATGGTGACCAGTAGCACTACTAACCGCTTGTGTAATTCTTCTGTACATACCTGTATGGCAACGTCATGACAACGTGAAGAGACTTTCTAAAAGTCTATTTAAAAGTCTGTTCTTAATTTTTTTAAATTTCTTACAAATCCTATTTTGTTTCATTTTTCTCCGTGTTTAGGTTGAAGAGAAAGTCAAAGCGCAGCACCGAAAATATATGCTGCAGGAACAACTGAAGATCATAAAAAAGGAGCTTGGTTTGGAAAAAGATGACAAGGATGCTATTGAAGAAAAGTTTAGAGAAAGGCTAAAGGTTCGTGATTGATAAGGTTGTCAAATCACATTTGAAAAAAATTAATTCTTCTGGACCGTGTTTATTCCACATGAAGTATTGACTGATGATATTTGCTTTAGGATAAAGTTGTACCTGCGCACGTGATGGAAGTGATTGACGAAGAACTGAGCAAACTCTCTTTTCTCGATAACCATTCCTCGGAATTCAAGTAAGTAATGTTCTACCCTGCTACAAATGCAGAAATCGGTAACATGAGATTATAGTAAGTGGATGTCTCGTAAGATCACGTAATTATTTTTTCGATTTACTATATTTTAAATTTTCGTTCTATTTGTACTTCATCGGGGTTTAAAATTTAATTATAGAATTATTTATACAATACCATTTTTTAAAAAAATTGTTTTTCTATTATGTGATCTGGTAATGGACGACTGGTTTTTTTCTCAACTAAATTATTATTCACGAGCGCAAGTATGTCACTAATGCCCACTAAAATACCGAGAAAAACATTATTTTCTGTGTTCTATTTCGTGTTTAGCGTTACGAGAAACTATCTTGATTGGCTGACTAGTGTTCCCTGGGGCGTCACCAGCGAAGAGAATGTTGCTCTAGACCGAGCCAGAGAGGTTCTGGAAGAGGATCATTATGGCATGGAAGATGTCAAAAAACGAATTCTAGTGAGCAAAAATAAAAATGAAATTAGAACTAGATTGCAAGTTTATAAAAAAGGTTACGAGTACTTCATTGTTGAAATGAATTATTATTACAGGAATTTATTGCGGTCAGCCAATTGAAAGGTTCCACTCAGGGAAAAATTCTGTGTTTCTACGGACCACCAGGAGTCGGAAAAACAAGCATTGCCAGGTCAATTGCGCGTGCGCTAAATAGACAGGTAAACGATTGCTTTGTCACTTATGTCACTTCATGTGTTTCAGTGTACAAAATGGAGCAGTGGAGGAAAAGCGGGGATAAATGTTTTGTGGGTGCTGGAAATTCCTCAACTTACACAGTTTGTTCAAAAATTGAACTTCATTTGACCTTTTGATCGTCATTGGTATGATAATCCTTGGCGGTGATCAGTTAAAATAAAATTTGTTTTTTTCCAAAGGATCTTATTTTTACGGGTTGTTTTACGACTATTTTAATTTTGCCTTCTTATTTGGTTACCTGTTTTGAACTACATTTTCTTTCATTGATTCTGCACCAGTACTTTAGATTCAGTGTTGGCGGCATGACTGATGTGGCAGAAATTAAAGGGCACAGGTAAGATATACTGTATGTGTGTTCGCGTATACAATGGGGATTTCTAACTGTCAAATATATTTTTATTGTAGTTTAAATTATTAGTTTTTAATCGGTTTTGTAACTGCAATTAAATATTTCAATTACTTTCCAGGAGGACATATGTTGGTGCCATGCCAGGAAAAGTGATACAGTGCTTGAAAAAGACGAAGACCGAGAATCCACTTATATTGATTGACGAGGTAATGCCGGAAATTTCATTGCAATTCCGAATTATCGATTACCATATTGTTTTAACATGTTTTAAAATAATTTATTGAACTTATATCTTGATGCAGTTCTTAGTGTTTGAGAATACATATCACTTTTATACCGCTTTTAAAAATTATCTTATACGGAAATTCAAAAAATATTTTCCCCTCATGGAAAATATAAATAGACTCCTCAATTTTGTGCTATTGGATTGATGGCGTACGAATAGGTGAGTAACTGAGGTCTTAACTTTATAATTTTAGGTCGATAAAATGGGCCGAGGTTATCAGGGCGACCCGTCCTCAGCCCTTCTCGAGCTGCTAGATCCCGAACAGAATGCTAATTTTCTGGATCACTACTTGGACGTTCCTGTCGACCTATCCAAAGTCAGTTTTTGTTTGCACGTGGTTTTGGGATTTGAATTGTCAATTTTATAATTATTGTGACCTAAACGATGATATCATGCATTTCAGTTTATTCGTCCTAAATAATCAGATCCTTGGTTTTTGCCTTTTTGGTTGTTTCTTTTATTTTGAGACCAAATTTGGCAATAATTTGTGTTAACATAAGTCTTAATTCATATTAATAGGTACTCTTTATTTGCACGGCAAATGTTCTGGATACAATTCCGGAGCCGCTTCGTGATCGTATGGAGCTGATTGATGTGTCCGGTTACGTAGCAGAAGAAAAGTTAGCGATTGCCCAGGTAACTTGTTCATCTAAACAAACTTCACTTGCATTGTGGTGCCGTGTTGACTACGCCTAATTGAAGAGCTGAGCTACTAAATTGTTATTGCCCGATTTCAGCGCTACCTTATTCCTCAAGCGCGGAAGGATTCAGGCATCAGCGAAGAGCAAGCATTGATTGGTGACGATGCCTTGAAGTCGCTGATCAAGTCTTACTGTCGGGAAAGTGGCGTCCGAAATTTACAAAAACATATTGAAAAGGTAACCGCCGCAAATTATATTAGCCAATGAAATTAATTCCAGGAACATATGTGAAAGCTGCAATTTTACGATAAATTACAAATTTCAGAGATTTGAGCAATTCACTAATTTCTGTTTGACTATATTTGTCAGGTGTTAAGAAAATCCGCGTACAAAATTGTAAATAACGAATGCAGCAAAGTGGAAGTCGCCGACGACAATTTGCAAGATTTCGTTGGCAAGCCTATTTTTACACACGATCGGATGTATGAGGTCACACCTGCAGGGGTGGTCATGGGATTGGCCTGGACAGCTATGGGTGAGTCAGCAATGTTCTTCTAACCTTATCGGTTAATATTGATCCGACGTGATCGATGATTTTTCGTATAAAAATATATTTTTGCTTGTTATTTCGAATTGCATTTAAAACATGTAACATCAATGAATTTCAGACGGGCTATTTTAAAATTGATATTAAAAATGTTGAAATCCAGAGGTGGATTGTCCAACTGCGCAGTTGATCGTGGAGGTGGAGCACCCGCACTCCCAGGTGTCATTCCTCCAACAAAATTTATATAATGGGCATTCATTCTATAAAACACAACTAAAGTTATTTTGCAAACAAAAATGTGAATTCTAATGTATCTAATGGTATTCACTAGTTCTAATAAGCATGGGATTTGGATTAGGTTTCGTAACTTTTTTTAAAATCCAAAGTTCCAAGAATGGTAAATGTTTAATAATTTGTATCACTCATTGATAAGTTTTATCGTTTGCAATTGTTTTTTTCAGGTGGATCTACGTTGTTCATCGAAACATCTATCCGCAAGCGAATGAGCGCAGACTCCAAAGAAGATGGTGGCTCCTTGGAACTGACCGGACACTTGGGTGACGTCATGAAGGAGAGTTGCCGCATCGCCTACACCTTCGCTCAGTCGTATCTGGTGGAAAAGTTTCCGGAGAGCGACTTTCTCAACAAGGCCCACATCCATCTGCACGTTCCAGAGGTGCCACAAATATTTTTGAATTAAAACTTCTAGTCATTACACCATTTCTTCGACTGACTGTGGTTCGGCGGTCCCAGGTTTGATTCCTGGCGCGGTCTAGATATATTTTTGAAATATTTCTGAGTGCAGCTACTATAGTGATTGGAAATAATAAAAAAATTCTACGCAATTGAAATAATGACGCGTATAGATTTTCAGTCTTAAGGAATTTATTTTGGACTGACAATTTACAGAATTATAAATTTTGAAACATCAGTATTAAAATAATAATGGCAATATGTAATTTTAATACTGTATACATGACCTAGGCCAATTGACCCATCCACATATGAATGAACTATGCTACGTCCACTAATTTTAATTAATTTCTGTGATTTTTATTAGGGAGCGACGCCAAAAGACGGCCCTAGCGCTGGCTGCACCATTGTCTCTGCTTTGATTTCCCTGGCCATCAATCGGCCTGTGATTCAGAACCTGGCCATGACCGGCGAAGTGTCTCTGACCGGAAAGATTCTCCCTGTCGGTGGCATCAAGGAAAAAATAATTGCTGTGAGTTATTTTTTGAATTTCTTTATTCGGTTATCCGTTAAAAGTTGATAAATTGTGAGTTGGGCGACGGAAAAGTCGAAAACGCCATCGCAAATGCCGCATTTGGCCTACCGACTATTTTTTATGTAGCTTGTGGTGTCTTCGAATGAAATTATCTGTCAATTGGCTTGAGTTTGGCAAAGTACCGAGGTGTTAATCGAGTAAGTCAATCGAAAAATTGCCCACATTTCGGATTTGGGTGAAATCATAAGTCATAGTTACTGTAAAAAGCCAATTTACGGTTTCACTAGCATATGCGAATTGTTAAAGTTCCACGATGCTTGTTTGATGATATTGGCTTCTGTTTTGACGCTTTTGGACTGCTCTCGTATTCATTTCTAGGCCAAACGTGTTGGTGTGCGGTGCGTTATTCTTCCGTCAGAGAACCGCAAAGACTTTTCCGATCTGCCAGCGTTCATTACCGAAGGGCTGGACGTCCACTTCGCGGAACATTACAGAGATGTCTACAACATCGTGTTCTCCTAGCATTTTTGCCATTTGGGATTTTTATTTCCTGTGTATATTTTTTAATGAAATGATAATCTAAAGAATGTTCCAACTTATATTAAATACTAATGAGAGTCTGTAAAGTATTTTGAGAATAGTTATTTCAAATTTTTAAAAATATTAATGGGCTTGTAAATTTGATTATTGCTGGCAACGCACGTGTTGACACAGGGAGGAACCTTTTGTACTGAAATGGTATCTGCGTGGTACTTTTCGTGATTGCGTTTAATGTGTCAGACGTTCCCTAATCCTTTCAAGTTATATAAGAATTAGCATGCCCTCATGCGTGTTCAAAATTCCTGTCGCAAAATTCAAAATTAAAGTTGATCCAAAATAGATGTAGAGTGTATATATATGATTGAATTTTTCAAAAGACTGGCGCATGAACCGTTAGCATATTAAGCAGATGAGAAGCCACAAGCTGGCACGAATGTCTTTTTTTTGGTATACTGGTCCGTACACTGATATTGTAATGCAAAGAATACAGTGAAAGTTCTATCGATCTTTGCGATTTTATTGGTTACGCGCCTTTCCCCACCAGGGGCGTGATCTTGAGAACATCAAATAAATTTGCATAAACAAGACCACTTCCTCTATTTTTGCAGAATGAATTGGGCATTACATTTGACACCTCGCTCTGGTTTTTTGTCCGACTGTATTGGTGAATCGGTCAATTTAATTGAATATGGTCAATTTTGTTGCGTTTTAAAAATCACAAGAATTGCTTTCGCGAAGTGACCTTCGGTTCATTTGCACAAGTTTACAGTGTACAACCTATTACGCGTGATAATGTGAATTTGTCGCAGCAAAATAAGGCATACTATTGAACAACCTATAATTGGCATGTATAGTCCAACCGATGGACATTTGCAGCAATTTACTCGACAATTTGGCGACTCGACCTGCAGTAAACTCGACGTTTTGGTGCGTTAGGAGGTTGTTTGATCATGCTATGTAGTGGTAGTAAGTTTAAATTTGAACAATGAAATGCGGTGGCAGACCAATTTTCCAAAATGTGGGTTGCAGTCGACCGGACACTATTTTTTTTTTTTTTTTTTTTTTTTAGTTTCCAGCAACTGTAGTCAACCGCACTACAGGCTTACGTCCCCCTCATGGTGCTTGGCATTTTGCAACCAATACGCGTGTGATATTTTGCTTGTCCTCGGTTTCCATTCCAGACACAAGAAGCCAAACGTGCATCGTATTGAATAGAATAAATCAATAACAAAAACATAGAAGATCATTTCAACCACTGTCTGGAAAAGACTTCACTATAATACAACGTCGATCGGTTGAGGATTTGACCTTGCTTCGGTCGAGGATTTGACCTAACACTAAGTTTCTTTAAAATTCAAGGTAAGAAACATCAAATTATATTGCGTATTAGTTGCCCTGGAATCGTACAAGTGACGCATGAAACTAGTACATGAAACGCCAAGCAGCTAACATAAATAGATTCAGTACCGTTGATATATTTTTTATTTTTTTCTCTAACGTACCACATGGATAATATTGTTTACTTGAGCATCCCCAGAGAATGAAATGCTGTAAGTGTAGAAAAGTTAGTTCCTAACTATCATAGAATATCTGATAAGCAGTTGAATCAAATATTCTCATCTGCAAACAGATAAAGTACTTCGTTCTTCAAATAGTTCGCTACCAAAGTGCTTTGCTCGTCGAAGAAATTGTTGATGCTAGTAAAAACGACTATTAACGCCCTTCAGCCATTTGACCAACAATCTTGAAAGACACTCAAAATCGTGTATTAAGTGATCTTATAGGACACTACAAATGGGAAACATTTGTCGGTTTTATATGTTCTTGGTCTTAATAACAGTTTTTACAATAATACAAATTTACTGAAAAGAGAGATGAATATTTAAAAATAAACTGCAGAACCATATATGAAACACACTTTTCTGAAAATTGGCCACTGTGTATATTTTGCAGTGACAGTCGGAGTCCCCATATTTACTAAATCAGTATTAAAAAAATTCCAAAATTCAGTTGAATGTGATTTAAAAACCTTTCTGGTTCATGTTCAGCAGTGTCAGCAGCACTTCTGAGATAGTACTTATTTTTGTTAAATCACAAATTATTAATATGCGATTAATAACTTAGCAAATTAAATAGCTATTGAATTAGCTCACGGTTAGTTATAATTGAAGTGAGCATTACACTTTAATATTTTGGTGAAAGGTTTAAAATGTTATAGGTAACAGAGTGGTCAATTTTCACATAAGAAAATACATTCTATTTATGTATAATATTGAAACAATAATACACGGATCACAAATAGGTTATGATCTTTGTTGCACATGTAACTACTAATTTGTAATTATACTATGTGATAAGCAAGTTGGGGAAACCCATTAAACCAAGTGTTTATAAATTCTTTGAACCGCAGTGTTGTTTCAATTCAGTCTCGTTCAAGTGTGAACGTATTTCCTAACCCGTATAAAATTGCGAACTTTCCCCCAAACACCATTACAAGGCCTGACCAAATGTATACTCTTTTCAATTTTTCTATAATTTACATGTAACTTTTTATGAACACAATTTCATTTTTATTCACAACAATGTAGGAAAATAAGCAAGTTTAATATACAATAAAACCTTTAGAATTTATTCTATACGGTTTCGCAAATCACATTTGAGGCATACAATAACACAACTATGTAATATGGAATTCATGGCAGATGCATTTCAGATTGAAATAATGGAATTTTTTGTTTACCAAATCAATTGGATCCAAAGATAGCAATGACAGTGTTCATAAATTATGTATTTTCGCGACAATATTTGAAGCTCCTTCCATAATTTGATCGTGCAATTCCACTTGGTAAAAAAAGACATTGTATTGCTCTATACAAAATTATTTTTGTTCTTAAATTTCCCCCCAGGATGAATTCACGATTAATGAATAATGAATGCAGGTGGTTTCCATAATTTTATTATGACCTGTTTCTTAGAGCCCAACCATACATAATGAATTATTTTACTTAAATAGCCACTTTGCTGTATACTCTTATATGTATATGCTTATTACCGACTCGTCTCATGGTAATACATTTTGATGCGGCAAATTTTGAGATTAAAATTATTTTTATCTCTTTCTTTCAAATGATAATCTTGTCCATTTCTGAAATACGATATATTTTTATCAGAATTGCTAATCATGTCCTATATTTAAAAATTTTCATATAAGAATTTTTGCCACGTAACAATATCCGGAATTGGTTGTGTTAAGTAATTTTTTAGGAATACTTATTTCCCGTGATCCTTTGAACGCATTTTATGTTGAGCTGTCTTAACTTAAATTGAATAATTCTGAAATATTATATCATTTGCCGCGTTATTGTAATCATTTTATACGAGTACTTAGTGTCGGGAGCTAGACCTTCCTGCTGAAGTTGATGAAAATCAAAGTTAGTCATTTTATTTGAAAGACAATTTTGATAAAATGAACTACGGTGATTACATTTCGATTACGTTGTTTGCTTCGGAACGTTCAGTGACCGACTGGAATTGCATCTATTCTACAATTTTTTATGTAATGAACAGAGGCTCATTATCGCTTTTTCTTGCATTTTTTTCTCTCGTCCCCCACTTACGAAGTCATTTTTATGTCTATTGAAAACGATAACTGACGCACTAGTAATATATATAAACGGGGACAAATATCATAGAAGGTTGCACTCCAAACGTTGCCCGGGCATACGTTCTGTTACAGAGTAGATTCAATGCAAGATAGCCCACTGTTTGTCTTTCATCTGGAAATCTGAAACTTATATTAGTTGTCGCGGTGAGACGTAATTTTGGCATCCCACCTGCATATTCTATGCGCCATATACAGAGTAATCGGAGAAGCTAATTAAAACAAATCTGATGAAGAAAGGTTTGCCAGTAATTAATACTGAACAGAGAGGTTTAATGAGAAAATGTAACTAAATATCGAAAATTTGTCAGATTATTTAAAAAAGATTTACAAAACGCGGAGAAAACTGGCCGCAAACATTGTCGTCGTTCAGTTAAGGTCGATCGGACGATGCGTGGCGCAACCAACTTCATACGACGTCTGATTGGTCGCGCCACGTTCGCCGGATCGAACTTATCCGTACGCAGAATAAAGTATTGAATATGATATTCTGCGTTATATAGTCTGCCCATGAATTGAAAATTCTAATTTGTGATCGCAATTTTTGTTCTCCTAAACAAATCCTGCGGATTCGAGTTGAATGACCTAAATATCGTAATCAGTCGTACGCGTAAAAATCTAAATTCGCCGTGTGGCGATTTGCTCTCTACGCTTTATGCTGCTATTGATGCTACAATATTAATTTCCGTATCGGTAAAAATGGTTTGACTACATGTATGGGGATGGGGGTGCACATCATTATACTCTCATCACACTGCTAATATTCGGATTCGGGGATTATAATTGGGACTCTTGTTTCAAGAGAATATAATTTTTTTTATCATAGTTAGTATTTACAGAGTAGAGAGCAGCAGCAGAAGCGCATATTGATTAACGTCTCGGTATGATTTTGTTTTCTTTTCTTTCATAACGGCAAGAGATATTCGCAACTGTCGGCACCTAGTGAGAAAGTCATGAATCTAGTCTGGGTTTCACATTTTTCGTATTACATTCGCGTGAGTGATGCGAAACAATTCGGTTTACCAAATCTGAGATCAATTGTTGACCATCAAGTACGAGCACGTACAGTATGTCCTGTAGAAATATACGTCTATAGCGAGTTCCAAAAAGAAAGAAAAGATCCATGATCTCACATATTAAATCGTATCTTCTGAAATATTTGATCGAATGTCATAAAAAATTATACAGTAGAGTAATGATATACAAAAATTTTGGCTATTTCATTTCATGTTCGAAAATTTTTCCTTTAGGCGCTTTCGCTTTTACACAGACTCAAAGTCGTGTGCGCCAATTTTCGATCGTTCCGGATGCGCAATCTTGCTGGTTAGTTTCATTGCAGACACTTTCTCGATCCCTAATTTGATTATTAGGTTAACAGAGGATAGTGGGATTCTTAGCCTGATCATAATTTGAAATTGTTAAGAATGTTTTTTGGTCAATTTTCCTGATTTACCACAATTCTTTCAATTATATCAATGTTGCCAGTGCGAGGTCGGCCTCTTCCCTCGCGGCGTTCCACAGAACCAGTATTATCGATCTTGTATAGTCCACTAGTCCAGTTTTTCTCATGGAATTCGTTTAACAATTTATCAGCACCGAAATATTTAGTCTGACGCAAGAAATTTAAAACGCTTTTCCTTCGCCGGTCTTCCTTGTTAGACACCCTTTTGCACACTTGATTTTTTTACATATTGCTTTCTGCTGTAGAATATTTTGTAACGTTGTAAAGTATGAATCAAGGTCACCATATACACAATTACAAACAATTTGATGGGATATTTCAGAAGATATGATTAAATATGTAGGATCATGGCTGTTTTTGAAACACACTGTACATGTGCATGCCGGTACATTCATAATCACAGGCTTGCCAACTTGTACAGAGAATAAAAATGGGGGTTGTGCCCGGGACAGGCCTGACGAAAAAAGACGATCAAGAGTTGGCGATAACTCTGCTAATGTAATAATAGTGAATTATTATTTTAAATGAAAAAATGACACTGACACTACAGCTAAGACGATGACGATTCAATCTAACAAATTTACCACATCCACATTTCCCAATCCCCCGTTGCCTGTTTTCCGTTGCTTTTTATTTTTGGCATGACCGATACTGTTTACCTTGGGTAATTATAAATATTAATTTTCCACGGGAGATGTGGATGTGGTAAATTTGTTCGATGTGAATCGTGACCGTCTTGGCTGTAACGTCAGTTTCCACGGTTTTCTAGTTTTAATTTTTTCCTTTTTAATAATTAACTATTATTATATTAAAAGAGTTATCGCCAACTCTCGTTCATCTTTTTTCGTCCGGCCTGTCCCGGGCACAACCCCCATTTTTATTGAAAATAATCCAGACGTTCTTCTTCCTAGTATTATATTGCTGTAAAATTTAATGAATAATTCTTTTTTACTTTAAATGTGACTTTTACTTCAAATAATTTATATTGAATTAACTTAATTTTTAGGCTTTATACTTATTCCGTTCATTGCATTTACAGAGTGCGTTCAAGTCACGAATTATTTGATTTCTCAAACTCCAATTGAGATACGTTGCAATTGAATACGGAACAGAAGTTTTGATCAGGGGTGCCCATTCGAAGGTTTCGCTCGGCGAGTTTGATCGCCACCAACGCAACAAAACACACGAAATATATTTTGGTGTTTATTTGCCACACTGTGTACCAATACATATACAAATCATGGGCCCTTTCACGGTTCGACAATGTTGGTATTCTGTATCGTGTACATGCTTTTTCAAATTTTTTTGGTCATTTTTTGTTGTTGTGAGGCGCGCGTTTCCATCTGACCGGCGACGAACAATTTAACAAACAAATCCCGACTGCAACCGTTTCCAAAGCAATCTGGGTAAATCATTAGACACGCATACAGTGAATCTTGGAAGATTTTGCGAGACGCACGTAGCCTTAAATATCGTAAAGCAGGACCCTGATGAAAAACGAAAATACGTTTAGTGTCTTGACACTCATTTATACATTCTGAAATTTATTCTAAACTGTTTGTAAAGCAAATTATTAAATTCGATATTGTTCATCATATCATCGATGCGCGAAAATTATTTTTTGTTCGGTTACTCTAACTTCCGGCGGATCTTTTAACGTCGTAGTATCTCGTTGGCTACGTGCAACTCAAATTCTAAACTATTCCCGCTAAGATTGCCCCGAGTTGCGTCGCCTCACTGCCGCCATGCAGCGCCATCTACCGGTGATGTTCTCGCGATGGTCTCCCACTCACGTGCCCCAGTACCCGCGCCCTTCCGTCCTTCCTCCCTCATCCCCCCCCCTCTCTTCTCACACGTACCGCTATTCGCGCAGCTTGTGCCATTCGGCGATCTGCCTTCGTGGCGAATTGCACACCTCGTGCCAGTGGTGCAGTTGCGTGCCGTGCGTCTTCTTGGCGCCCAACTCCAGCCGACCAATCACCTCGTTCTTGGTGACGCGATCCCAGTCCAGGACCATGAACTCCAGACTGATGTTGTCCAGTCCCTCGTTGCAGGGCACGTCGAACACGAAAGACTCGTTGAACACTGGGTTCAGCGTGCGCTTCTTCACGTGTGTCTTCTTCTTGGCGATACGCTGGCTGTTGTACAGCATGTAGATTTTTACGTAGGGATCTGAAGGAGAGATGGAAAAAAACGATCAGTGAGAGAGAGACATCAATCGCCTTCATTCTTCATTTAATCCCGTCGATTTCCAGGCGTGGACTCTCGTTCATTCTATTTCGATCCATTAGTACTGGAGACGATTTGTGTATATAAAATTAGTGAAGAAGCACCGCTGTACCCTTGATTTAAATATACTGTACTACACTCAATGAGCGTTTGCATAATTTTGTTACAAATCGCACTGAAATTGTCGCGAAACACTTTCAAGTCACCCCTGTATGAGGGAACGCGCTCTGCGCAAAGCTCCCCCTGAACGCGGCTTCGTGGAAGACACCTGCGCTATCCAATTTAACAACAATTAGGCTGACTAGTGCATTATAACAAATTCAAGAATTCCGCCGGCCGGGATTGTTCATTTATTTGAATTGTATCTGAAAATGATGAATTCGGGACAGGCCGAATGAATTATTTGAATTGTGTTTATTTATAGGTATGTAAATTTATTATCTTTTATTTTGGGGGGGGGAACGCACGCAGACGGTTGAAGACTGATAACTTTATTTACCTGACAGTCCAGTGATGTCCATTTTGGGCAAGTTTCTGGCTTTGAGAACCACCACCGTCAGCCTATTGGCAGCCGGTTGATAGCAGAGCGATACTAGAAGCTCCCCTCTACCTTGGCAACGTATCTGTGGAGTGAGAAATAAGATGCATCATGGGTAATCGCATTTAAGGGGGACTAGGCTTGTCTGCCGGGAGACCTGAGAGATTTATTGGCGGGAAACTATGACTTGGGACCTCGCACCTTGAGATTCCTGGGCGATATTTCCTTGAAGAGCGAGATCTGTTTTTGTTCAGTGTCGTTGCCGTCGTCAAAGTCGACCGCCGACAGGGGACACACCACCTCCCCGATGACGTCATCCCGCGAGTACCTGTCGAAACTGAGCACGACGAAGTGCAGCGCGATGCCCCGTAGCTGGTTGTGCGCGATGCCGTAGAAGATGAACTCTTCGTCGTAAATTGGTTGAAGGGTGCGGCGCAGCACACGAGTCTTCACCTAAAAAACACAACCAACAAATTATTGCCACGGATATATTATTGTGATGATACATGGATAAAAATAACCAAACCGATAATTATTGGCATAAACTGATAAAAAAGTTTATTGTGTTATTTCAACTAACTGCAGCTCGAATAGAAATAATAGTTTACTATTTATTGTAGTTGTGTTATATATGTATAACCTACCTTGTGTTGTTTGTCGGGCAAGAGCTGCAGTTTGACGTAAGGGTCGCTGCTGCCCACGTTGGGATCTTTGGCCGGCAGGTCGGCGCAGCGCACGATGGTTACCACCAGCGCGTTTTTGTCGGCCAGGTAGCGCAGCCGGAAGTGCAGCTTGCCCAGCTTGCCCAAGCCGCCGTCCTCGTTGTTCTTGACGTTGGCCAGGTGCTGCTCGTCGTCGTCGTTCACCTCCAGCTCGCGTTCCGTCTCCTTGGTGGGTGTGGGCACGCAACCCTCCTTCTCTGGCTTTTCGTGTTCCGTGTGGAACTTGACTGGCATCTCGGCCGGTGGCTCCACCACTGTTGGCGGAAACCGAAACTCGATTAGTCAAACTGGTCAACGTCAGGAAATGGTGCAGATCAGCGTTTCCTTAGTGTTATGACCGAGTTAAGCGACTATCGAAAAGAATAGCCGACGAGGGCTCAGACATTGATTTACCTTGATATTCAGAGATACATTCAGATAAGCTGACTAATCATGAACGGTTATTGTTTTTTTAATGAAAATTAATTTCTCTTAGCCACGCTTTTCGCGGCGACCGAGCTTAACGTCAGAAGCTCTGCTTATTTCCTGTTCAATGATATTGCAAATTAATTGACCGCTTCTAATATTTGGCTTAATAACTACCATCTCTCAGCAAAATCACGGTGTTCTCCTACCTCCTCGACAGTGTCCCTGGTAAAGTGACGTCCTCTTCACTTCGTTCCCTCCGCCACCACCAGATGGCGCTGTGGACCCGCCGCCATTGTTGTTGGTACCGCCGCAGCCGAAGCCGCCGTCTGGCGGCGTCTTTTGACTGGGCGGCGACTTGGAGCCAGTGGGGCTGGGGCTCTTCTTGAGCGTGGGTCCGGAGGCGAGGCCGCCGGGACTGCGAACGTGGGTGGGTCGCTTGAGAGCGGCCATACTTTTGGCGTCGGAGGCGCCACGCCGGATGGCCACCGCCAGCCGGTTCTGTCCGTAGATGGCGCGCTTGCGGTAGCACACGCAGGTGATGGCGGCGATGGTGACCAGCAGAACTGTGCTGCCCAGGCAGATGCCGACCAGGGTGGGAACTGTCACTGCAAAAACAACAAATAAAATACAACGCATCAAAACATGTTATTCAGATTTACACGACTCGTCGTCACACTGTTACGACAGTAGGTGTAAAGTTGACGATCGTCTCTGCGGTTGTGACATCATTAGCCACCTTCCATCCTTTTGCCCCTTCCATTCCAACCCCCAACCACATCCAAACCTCCGGCCTCAGCCCCCCACCCTAACTGTTGGTATCTAGATGGCAGCACTTACCAGCATAAATATCATTTCCCCTCCTCCCATCATGCACCATGTGGCCACCACTTGCTCAAAGTGGTACTTCGATCCCCGACTTGTTATTTGTGTTCAATACGGAGTAAATTCATATCTCATTTTTCCAACAAAAATAAAGAGCTGTTATAATCTGCGTTCACTGTAGAATTTACGGCACTACTGTACATTCAAGGTAAATTTCACTACGCTGAGTTATGCCGACGGTGAGCTATAGAAGTACAAGGGGGTATAAACCAACATTGTTTCTAGTATGTTTTTTTGTTGCTTCCAATCAACTGTAGTCACCCGCACTACAGGCTTTACGTCCCCCTCATGGTGCTTAGGCACTTTGCGAGGGGGAACGACCAGTACCCCGGGATCGAAATTTTCGAGAGCCTGCGCCGGGAATCGAAATAATTGATATCGTCACTTTAGTATTGCTGTAAAACCGCAAAATTGCTTATACTCTGTAACCTGGATAAATTTGTCAAGAGACTCTAGACGGTTATTCGTCTATATGTTCTGCTTTTGCTAATCGTATATGGGTATTGTACGCGTCATGGCTCATTCAAAACTGCGAAAACAATTTGTTCGGATGTTTGATCCCTTATTCCTTTGACTAGTCAAATACTATATTAATTGGAGTGTGCGCCAAATAATAATATGGGGTTTGCGAGCGCTGCCTATTGCCGTTGCTCTAGAAAAGCGTTCTCGATGAAATGCTATTCCCTTCTGCAGTTGTTAGAGAGAACTTGGGAAAGAACCGTGGACGATGCAAATTGCAAATGATAATTCTATTTTACACATGCGCACGGCGCAAGGGCACATGTGCTAACCCAAAACGCTCGCGAAAATGGAAACTACGACGCCCCCAATGGCACCGTTCGGCGGTAGTTGCTACAATAACGTGCGATTTCGTTGTGTATTAAGAACG